>JASDQU010754565.1:6492-43322 GCA_032191745.1 Picea mariana
GCAAAGTTATTTTGAAAGCCCGGAATGGAGTTATACAGAGTGACATGTTGACTTGACATTATGAGATTCATCACGGTCATTTCTTTCACTATGTTCTCTTTTTTGTCATATTATCTATCTGTTATTTTATCGATTGAGTTAAAATCTGTCTGGAATTCATTTTACATGCTCCTTTCACATAGTTGATAAGAGTTTTGTTTTCAATGGTGACTGGTCAGAATTCACTCCAAATAAGTGCTCTGTATTTAGCCATCAGCCTTCAGTTTTTTCTTCCAAAGTCGTAGTGGAAATTCATCCTTGATAGATGCTTTCACTGTGATGACCTTTTCCTTTTCCTTTTCTGCTATTATATCATGATTATTTATAGTTGAAAGATAGACTTACTTTGCCTCATTTTCTGCAAGTAATGCGATCACCGCTATGATCTCCTTTTTGTGGTTTTCACTTGACTCCATGCCTAATGGACTGTTTCCCTGGATCAACCCCCAACCTTATTAAAAATCTTTTCTAATAAGAAATCTGGCCTTCTTACTATAATTATTGAATATCCCTGAGTAAAGATCTCTTGGTTGTTGAGAGAAACTATCTCTGAGTGTATTAGGTCAGAAGTACACTCAAAATCAATTTTCAGGGTTTGGCTTGCTGCAACTCAAGTCAAGTTCCGAACAACAAATAAATTTTTCTTTTCTAAAAATGTGCTAAGGCTTGGCTCTATTACAGCCTAGAGTCAACTCTTGCGACAACATTTTTTGGCGCTGTTGCCGGGGACGGAGGACGAAGTTATCTTCCCTGGGATACGACAAAGTTTCGATCTATCTCCTAATGGTGAACATGGGATAGACGTTCGATTGGTTGTGATTGTTCACCTGGCGACTCCTTGGTTCGTAGACTCTACATGTTTTTGTTGGCGACTCCACTGATCTCAAATGTTGAAATCCTCCACTGCTCGGATTGCTACAAGGCACTACGTGATGAGGTTCAGGATTTTAGCAGGTCACTTTATTGATGCAGGCACGTGGTCTACTGTTCTTGGCACTTTACTAGAAAGTACCATCCCTAGATGGAGCCTATGTTGTAACAGATTTTGAATTTTTCTCTACTTAGTGTCTTCATCCCAAATGTGTTTGAGAATCGCATCAAGCTTATAAATTATCTAGAGATCTCAACTCCATATTATCTATAACTTACATCAGATTTGCTGAAAGGATTTTAGGGATTTTTGGGAAGAAAGTTTGTATTATGAGGCAAAAGAGTATTTACAATATATCAAAGGATGCCTCGGTAACCCGAGATCTCATGAGAAACCTACTCAAAGAAGTGAAGCTCCAGGTCCTCAATTGCATGAACAAAATCCTGAAAATAACAATGCTTTATAGAGTTCTGATGACAGTTTTACACAACAACCAACATGGCTGAAAAGAGTTTAAGTATTCCCGAAAAGTTTGTTGATACTCTGGTGAATGAATTCGCTTATGACCCAATTTGACTGCCTCTCACAGACGACCTTGCTCAGGTGCTTTATAACCGTAGGACACTAGAGAAGATATGGGATACTAAACATAGTGCCATCAATCCATAAACCCGCCAGCCTTTTGACATTAGCTATGCCATACCTCAGATTGAGCAAGAAAGAGATGAAGGATTTCTTGAAGAATCTGATTTCCAATTTTGAATGTCTAGTTCATATCTCTCATTTGGGAAAAAGAAATATGCCTCTAGATCTTCTGTCGTGTTGGAATGCCCTGTGGCAGGACTTTAATCTGCTGCGTCTTTATTGTCAGTACCGTGAAGAAAACAGGGAGTTATTTTTGTCAATTAGAGGGCACGAGTACCTGCTCGAAGTCATTAACAGACCGACACTAGACTCCAACTCATTTGATTGGATGAATCGTTTCCAAAGCCTCTCTGAAGGCATCGTCGGACAGAATTGGATTTGCATCTCTCACATGTAAGGACTTGTTTCATGTAAGAGTAGAATGTGCAAATAAAATTTAGCGAATAAATTCCAAGCTTTTAGTAAATCGGGAGTTTGCCAAGGCCCTGAGATAAAAATGACATGATAATCCTGGTAAGTGAATAATTACAGCTACGAACATGGAGGAGATAGGACCGAGGGGTGGAGACCAGTAGAACAATCGCTGTAGATTATTGGGTCACTTGTCATTATGCATGCCACTGTACAAACTTTGGCGAGTTTAAGTCCAATAGGTCTCGTACATCCAATTGGAGATGACCCAATAGACGATGAACGTGGACCGAACACCAACGCATGCTGCATGCACAAAACGTGGACAACCCACGCCGCACACCAATCACGCGATTTCAGGAGTTTGAATATCATTTTTCACACTATGCTTCTTCCTCCAAAAGTCCGAAAGCCGATTCACGGTTCCATCATTTCACCGACGGGAAAAGGAACCCCACCATTCAGAGTGTGTTTATTGAAGATCTTCCGATTCATAGGGTTTTATTTTCGCCCGACGGATCAATGACCATTGTTGCACGACGCAGGAAATTCTTTTATAGTTTTGATATGGTGAAAGGTGTGTTGGACCAGATTAATTGTCTGATTGGTAGAGAAGAGGGGAATTGCGTATGTTTCTGGAGGATGAGTTGGAGAATCTATGTTGCATTAGAGACCAACAATGAGTTGTCATATGACACTGCAGATGTGAAGCTCGTTTACACACCTGATAGTGAAGGAGAAGGGTCTATTATTTGTGGGGTGCACCTGGAATTTCTTCCTAATCATTCATCTTTACCATTAATTAAATACAGTGCACTATGGCAGATTAAAGATTTCGTATCACTGTTTCAATCAGTCTTCCAGTCTATGGTATTGGATTTCACACCATTCTTTGGACACAATAACCTGCCTGAAGTTGACCTACAGTTGGCTGCTCATGCTCTTACGTGGATTTATGAGCGTCATTCAGAGAGTCTGGTTTTATCTCTTATATCCCTCAATGTGATTGAGATAGTGGTAGGAATCTTACGTGAGGTGATTGAAAGTGAACACCAGGTATTTGTTTTCAAGCTAATCAATTTTCTTCTGGTAGTAATAGAAACTGGTGGCGGAAGTAATGGTCTTCGCTTTGTCCAAGATGGAGGCCTGACAGTCCTTGTACAATTGGTAGTTCTATCTTTGGCAAAGTGTTGCAAAAACAAGTGTTTATTTGAGTGTGATGCATGGGACACAAAAACTTCAAAGTCTCAAAAAGAGATTGAAACAGTTCAATTTGTTGGATATAATGGAATGGGCAAGTCAATTCGAGTTCCATCTGGAAGAGCTCGAGATATATTGGACAAAGATTTTCAGGATGGGAGCTTGGATGAAAAACAAGCCATACAATGGCAGGATGTAACAGTTCCAGATAAAGTCCAACTTGGTCTGGCATTAGAGTTTCTCAAAGCTTTTTTGAGGTTTTCTGGAGGTGACAGCAATATGAAGAGCTTCCCACCTTTTGCAGAAATTTGCAGGCTTTCAAGGGAAGAAGTCCTTTGTCATCTTGTGCAAATACTTCTTCGAGCAAAGACACCATTTTTTGGGATGATATTGGAAATAATTTCTCATGTCTCGACTGTCAACAGACTCTACCACGATTGCATTCTTTGGGAATGATGAATATATAATGATGGTTTCGACAAGGACTAAGCAGTTGATTGGGACCGTAAAAATGAATGGAACAACTCGTGCTCTTTCTTTTGCTTATAATGGAAAATAGTTGCTGAGTTCGGGAGGAGATGGACAGGTATATCATTGGGACCTTCGAATGAGGAAATGCATTCACAAGGGGGTTCTGCTATGCTGTAATGAAGTTCATCGGAATTAGCGAGAGAAGACTCTTGCTGGCCTTCGAAAAGAATGTTTTAAACATGTTGATTTTCTACTGATGTAGCTGTTCATGGTCTGGATATTCCTAATGTTGATCTGGTTATTTATTACGAAGTCCCGACAGCTGCAGATATTTTTGCGCATGGAGGCGGATCAAATATTGTTATAAACAATTTAGAAATTAGGATTTTGTTTGTGCTTTTAATTTAGTTTGGATTACTGTTATGATTAGTTAAAGACGGTTGAAGTTAGTTAATTTTCAGTTATGATATGATGCAGATTCAACCTCCTTGAGAGAGGGACTTTATATAGAGGTTCATTCATTGTAATAAAAGGGGGGATCCTGGGGGTAAAGCTTTTTGGCAGAGAGCTCCTTTTGGAACGCAGAGTTATTTTGAAAGCCCGGAATGGAGTTATACAGAGTGACATGTTGACTTGACATTATGAGATTCATCACGGTCATTGCTTTCACTATGTTCTCTTTTTTTTCATATTATCTATCTGTTCTTTTATCGACTGAGTTACAATCTGTCTGGAATTCATTTTACATGCTCCTTTCACACAGTTGATAAGAGTTCTGTTTTCAATGGTGACTGGTCAGAATTCACTCCAGATAAGTGCTCTATATTTAGCCATCAGCCTTCAGTTTTTTCTTCCAAAGTCGTAGTGGAAATTCATCCTTGATAGATGCTTTCACTGTGATGACCTTTTCCTTTTCCTTTCCTGCTATTATATCGTGATTATTTATATTTGAAAGATAGACTTAGTTTGCCTCATTTTCTGCAAGTAATGCGATCACCGCTATGATCTCCTTTCTGTGGTTTTCACTTGACTCCACGCCCAATGGACTGTTTCCCTGGATCAACCCCCAACCTTATTAAAAATATTTTCTAATAAGAAATCTGGCCTTCTTACTGTAATTATTGAATATCCCTGAGTAAAGAGCCCTTGGCTATTGAGAGAAACTATCTCTGAGTGTATTAGGTCAGAAGTACACTCAAAATCAATTTTCAGGGTTTGGCTTGCTGCAGCTCAAGTCAAGTTCTGAACAACATATACATTTTTCTTTTTTAAAAATGTGCTAAGGCTTGGCTCTATTACAGCCTAGAGTCAACTCTTGCAACAACACTTCCAATGAATGTATTCTTTTGATATATAAGAAAATCATTATGTGGTTTTCTCCCATTTTGGTTTCCACGTAAATTATGGTGTATTGTGTTTCTATGGTTATCTATTATGCTTTGTTGATCTATACTGATCATGATATATTGATGATATATTGTTTATGATGTTAATGATTTCATATTTTGGTTAAAAGCGATAATAAAGTGATCATATTGATTCACCCTCCCCTCTGAGTATTCCAACAATTGGTATTAGAGGAGTTCCTTCAAGAAACATTTTAACCACTGGAAGGAGATCATGGAATGCACTAATATTGGAGCACCAAGGTTTGATGGACAAAACTATGTCTTTTGGAATAAAAGGATGCAAACCTTTTTATACGCACATGGATTTGATGTTTGGCATTCAGTAGTAGACAGATATGAAACACCAGCCACTCTCCTAATTGATAAAGATGGAAAGAAACTCAACGAAAAAAACTCAAAGGATAAAGGCACCATTCTGAGCAGTTTGGATGATTTAGTATTTGTCAAAGTTATGCATTGCAAGACCGCAAAGGATCTTTGGGATAAACTTCAAAATATTTATGAGGGAGATACCAAATTAAAGGGAGCTAAGCTTCAAACCCTCAGCGCTAAGTTTGAGTAAATGAAGATGAAGGAATATGAAAACATTGTAGCCTAATTTCTACGAGTTGAGAAAATAGTGAAAATTATTAGAAGAATGGGAGAATTATTTGATGAGTCAATGGTTGTTCAAAAGATTCTAAGATCTCTACCTATGAGATTTGATCCTAATATATCAGCCCTGGAAGAAATAAAATATATCGACAGTTTGAGCATGGATGAGATACATGAAATATTCACAACTTATGAAATGAGGATAGAACAAGAGAACCCAATTACAAAGGAAGCAACATTCAAAGCATCCAATAATACCAAGAAGGAAAATAAGCAAAAGTCAAAACAAAATTGCAGCTGCAACGATGATTGAAAGGAAGATGGAGAAGTGGAAAACTTCATAAGGAAGTTAAAAAGAGGAATCGACAAGTAAAGAGGTAACTATGAAGAAGAAGATCCTAAGTAGAAAAAGAAAATTCGGAAGGGAGACACGAGAAGGAAAAAAAAGGAATTCTTCAAGAAAATATTCTACTCAAAGGAAGACAACTCCTCATTAGACAAGGATGATGATAGTGATAATGATTCAGAAAGAGTACTCTTCATGGCAGTAGATGATGATGAAGAGGATTCTAAAGAAGAAGGTGAAGTCGATATCAGAGCATAATTAATCAATGCCTTAGAATAACTAGGGAAATAAAGAAATAAAATCAATTCACATTCACTCAAGGCGGAGTTAAATAAGAAATAAGGATTTCAAAATTCCAACTCAAAAGAAATCGAGAAGATAATCACAAAGTTAAAAATCCAAGTCGAAGAAGATAGATGGATTGAAGAAACACTCATAAATTAGTTAAAAGATAAAGAGAATATGATTGAAGCTTGGAAGAAGAAATAATCACCTTAAGAAAAGATCTTCAGAGGAAAGATATGTAGCAAAATAACACCAAGATATTGGATGAGATCATTAGTAGTAAAAAACCATACTATGACAGGTCCAGGCTAGGATGCAACCAAATGCAGTCTAAGAAAGGTTCGAGCTCCAAGACAACATAAGTACGTGAAGCAGAACAAAGCACCTATGCAAAAATAG
This sequence comes from Picea mariana, assembly GCA_032191745.1. Lineage (NCBI taxonomy): Eukaryota > Viridiplantae > Streptophyta > Pinopsida > Pinales > Pinaceae > Picea > Picea mariana. The sequence goes on from JASDQU010754565.1 coordinate 13,163, forward strand.
TCATAGGAACTCAATAAGAAAACCATAGAGGAATTGGACCACCTAGAAGATTTAGAACACATAATCAACAATCAACAACATCTCAAGAAGAAGAAGGATTCAAAAGAGAAACACCATTCAGGAGATCCCCTACATCCAGGTATCAAACTATTTTTCTTGGTTTATGTTATTTTTGTAACAATTTTAGACATAAAGATGAAAAATGTAGAGCCTATGAAAATAATAGAAGCGAATATGAATGATATTCAAGCAACAATAATCCTAGAAGGTCACATGAAGCACAAAATAAAAATCACAACATTTTTGGTTCACTAAGTAATGAAGTAGAGTGCTACAAGTGCAACAACTTTGGACACATGGCCAAAGATTGTAGATGGACTATTCCTCCAAGGGAACCAAATTAGAATATAAAAAAGGAACCACAAAGTATACAGAGAAGGAAACAAGATCATTTCAATATTGAAGAATGCTCGTTTTCTTTACAAGCTCAACAGAAGAAAAGTGGGTGGTATGTTGACAACGGTTGTTCGAAGCACATGAAAGGTGACACGAACATGTTGATGACACTAAATAAGGAATGAGATGGATTAGTTTCGTTTGGAAATGATAACTTAACCAAAATTATAGGAAGAGGCACAATAAAGATTGGAAGCAAAGATGCCAAGGAAGAAAATGTTCTACTAGTCAAAGATATGAAGCACAATCTACTAAGTGTAAATCAAATGTTTGATCAAGGACACAAGCTTTTGTTTGACTCAAAGAAATTCAATATAAGGAAAGAAGGTTTAGGAAAGTTGGTGGCTACAACTAGAATAACTCCAAACAACATATATGTCTTGAATGAGATTGGAAAGGAAAGATGTTTCTTAGGAAAGGAAAATGAAAGTTGGCTCTAGCACAAAAGAATGGGTCACATAAACTTTGATAACCTGGTCAAAATCAATAGAAAGGGAGTAGTAAGAGAAATTCCCGATATTTCAAAGCCAACAAATACTCTATGTGTGCATTGTCTACAAGGAAAACAAACGAGGACCAAGTTCAAATCAAAGGAGTACTCCATGACAAGACCATTGGAAATTTTACACATTGACCTATGTGGACCTAGAAGAACGAAGGGATTAAATGGTGGAAAATAATTTATGCTATTGGTTGATGATTACATAAGAATGACTACATTTTTCTTTCATGGGAAGAAGACAGAGGCTTTTGAACACTTCAAGATATAAAAAGAGATGGTTGAAACTTAGATGGACTTGAAAATCAAGTGCTTGAGATCATACAATGGAGGAGAATTTACATCAAAGGAATTCATGGATTTCTATGGAGAACATGGAATAAAGAGACAATTCTTGGCATCCAAGACACCTCAACAAAGGAGTTTTCTAAAGGAACAACATAATAGTATAGGAAATGGCCATAACCATGTTGAAATATTCCAAGTTGAGTGACATATTTTGGGCACAAGAAGTACATACAACAATTCATATCCTAAACAGAGGAATGCTCAAAAGTAACAAGGATACGAATCCCTATGATTTATGGAAATGAAGACTTTCAAATGTGAATCATTTCAGAGTATTTGGAAGAAAATTTTATATCAAAAGAGAAGATGGCGGGCTTGGAAAATTTGACTCCTGAGTTGATAAGGGCATACTAGTTGGGTACTCAAGAAAAATCAAAGCATATAAATGTTTCATTTCAAGATTCAATGGAATTGTGGAAATCATCAATTGATCCAGGTGGATATCGGTGGCCACCCACCTATTCCAACTAGCTCAAAACAGTTTGTTGGCAATTTACTAATTTTAGCAATTTTTCGGGTCCGGGGCCATTTTGAGGGCCTAAACAATGGTTTTTGGTTATTAGGCACCTCAATGATAACATAAGGCCTTGAGTGAGCTCAAAAATGAAGCTCCTCATCGATACCTTTTGAATGAGCTAGCGTGTGCCCTAAACAAAGATCGTATGCCAAAGTTACACCCCCGAGAAGTTGATACACCAAAATTACCCAAAACGAGGTCCATAAGACTGTTGGTTTTTCATCTTTTGGGGTTAGGGTTTTGTATTTTTTATGTTAAAAATGACTTTGAAGCCTCATTTTAACAAAAATATTCTTGCGAATGAGCATAGCCATCACATATCTTCTCAGAGATAAGCTACCACCATTCTAGCGAGTCTTTCACTCTGTATTTCTACAGTTTTGTACATTTCGCTCATTAATAGAAATTGTGTATTATTGTATCTCTGTGTTTATGGTTATATATTTGATCAATATCTGTTATATTATTGGATATTTGATATATCTCTGTACATTTATTTATTATATTTCCACTCTCATTTCGTGCCGAAAATAATCTGGATTAGTTGTATCAGAGCAGGTTTCTCTTGATCATTTTTTAGTGCATGTCCCCGGTGAGGTCTGAGTATAGAAAGTTGGGTCTCTAGCTTGTATCTCTTGAGGAAAATTTCTCTTTCACACCCAAGAAACCCTCCATGGTGGAAGAAAAGAAATATGACAGAGCAGAAGATTGTACTAATCTGTTGCTTGAGCAAGCTCTCACGCGATAGAGGGATGAAATGATGGAGAAATTTTCCCACATCCTTCAATGCTTGTTGATAATAGAAAGTGCATCTTCATAAAGAAACCACTTTGGAGGCACCCCTCCTTTCAAAGTACAATTTAATTTTGATATTCCCATATTTGAAGGTCAGATAGATGCAGATACCCTAGAAAAATGGTTAAAACTACTAGAAGGTTATTTCTCTGTTCATAATTTTTTCGATAGGGAAAATATTACCTTCACACTCCTTAAGGATCTCCCCCATGTCAAACATTGGTGGGAAAATTACTGGGATCAAAGTTCCATAGAGGATTTTGGAATATATGGGGTCGAGCCCACTTGGTATTTTTTTGTGGATGCGGTCAAGGAACAATATTACCCTATTGGTAACTATGATGACCAGTACATGAGATGGACCACACTGCGGCAAGAGTTGGGCCAATGGTGTCAGAGTTCACAAATAATTTCCATACGTTGTGCACCAAGATGGGTATTAAAGACTCCGAGCAAAATTGGTTATGAAATATCGTGGGGCTCTCCATAGGTACATCCAAACCGAAATGGATTTCCTGAACATCTCATCAGTCGGAGATGCCTATCGATACTCTGTCAAAATTGAGCAAAAATTTAGGCACCAGAACAAACGGGATTTTGGGTATGCAAATACGCAACAACCAAAGTATGGTAAAGACAACCCTAACAACCAGCCTTCAAAAAACCCATCTAAGCCACATGGAAAGAAGGGTAACATAAAGACGAATAAGGACACTGGAAAGTGGTGTGATTTCCATAAAATCCTCTGGAACAACACTGATGAATGTCGCTCAAAATAGTGATTGGTGGTCGATATCAAAGAAAAAGAGCCGAACCTAGATTCAAAATCTGATTTAGAAAATAATGGGAGAAGAAATATCATCGACACAGACCCAATAGCTACTATCATGACCACAACATTTCAACTAGAAGAACCAACAGAGCATGAAGAGGGGGAGTGCCTCTTCCAATCATAGATGTGAGCGAATGGGACCCTGTTGCATTTCATTGTTGATAGCGAAAGACAAAAGAAGCTCATCTCAGCAGAGGTCATCAAATAGTTGTGATTGTCGATAACACCACACCCACAACCATACAACATCATGTGGCTTCACCAGGTACGAGATCTCTGTGTCAGACAATAGTGTTGATTGTCATATGAAATATAGCCCTTCAAAGATGAGGTATTATGTTATGTTTCCCCACTAGATGTTTGTGATGTTCTTTTGGACCATCCATCTATGTGAAAGCACCATGCTATTTATGAGTCTGAACTTTGTAGTGTCATTGTTACTCTGGGGGGTCATCTCTATAGGATACCATAGGTAGTTCCAACTACTACCCCACCTAAATAGTTCCGCAAGATAGTATCTCATACTATGAAATTCAACTTCTTCACAATCTATTCAAGAGGTGAACATGAGGACATTGCCACCACTAGAGCCTTAGTCCAAGCACCTTCTATCTAGTAGAAGCAGGTCGAACAGATTGAAGAAAAGAACAAAGATTCCTTTTGCACATAGTCATCTCATGTAGTCGGGATGGTTAAAAATTCCCAATCCTTCCAACATCAAGTTCTCGATAACCTTCCACAATCCAAGTAGTGCAACTTCTCTAGAAAGGAAAGCATCTCACCAAGATTCAGATTCAACAAACTCTTTCCCCTCTTCCTCGAGAAATCAATGCAATCGATATCATTAATTCCTAATGAGGGAGTATTGATCCAGGTGGATATCGGTGGAAACCCACCTATTCCAACTAGCTCAAAATATTTTGTTGGCAATTTACTATTTTTTTTCAGTTTTTCGAGTCTGGGTAAGAAGCCCTAAAGAATGGTTAAGAAACCCCTAGTTAGTTACAAGTCAATTAATGAAAGGGTAAAGTGGTTGTAACAGGAAAGCAAAGAATCCCCTAATATTAAGGAAAGAGGTTACCCAACAAAAGTATAAATACACCTCAAGGAGTCATTTGCAAGTACATTCACTAATTCTATTGAATATCTTCTAGTGAACTAGTGATCTATTTGTCAAGTTAGTGATGGTGAAATTTGAGGTAGCGATAACTGAAGAGTGAGGGAGTTTTGGGGTTGCAATGAAGAGGGAAAATATACGAGGAAACCCTATTTTAGTTGAACCTTGTGGGTCATACTACTAGTATCTTTCGGGTTGCATAAGGCTCGTCACGTGAGGCCCCGTTAGACATCAGGTTTGTTGGTTGTGGAGCCTCATTATCTTATTGATTCACAGGTCTTGTTTTCATCCGCATTTGGACCCCATTTATTTATGAGGGGGTGTGGGGGGGATTTCCCCCACACATCTATCTCCAGGGGGGTCCAGTGGGGGGCGGTGACAATCTTTGGAACCCCCCNGGGGGCAGTGCCCTTGAAGAAAAAATTTAGGAAAAATTTTCTTGTAAAATATTGTAATTGCGTAGTCAATATGGACCATTCATTATAAGGTCGCATATATGATGGTAGAATTCATGTTAGTGTTTTTATCCCTAGAAGGAAACCAACTTTTATGAGGGAATTTTGTTTCAGTTGTGTGTTATGGAAAACAATGTATTCTAAGAGAGGATATTGTGAGAGAATGAAGAGGAAGTTACAACAAGTGTGTTGTAGGTTGTATCCCTTCATTTTCTAGATAATAATAAATGAAGGACATGGCAATTTCTCTGGTGTACGTAGCCTAGACTGGGTGAACCACATATATCGGTGTCTCTACTGTATTGTGTATATTTTGTGTTTTATTTCCGCATTTGTTTTATTTTATTGATCCACGATCCTCTTTTTATAACAAAAAGTTATTTGTCCTGCGAGGACAAGATAGATCTGAGGAGGTCAGCTAGGTTCATGCTACAACAATGGTTGAAGTTACAAAAGGTGTGCTATAGGTTTCATGAGTAAAGGTATGTTTTACATGTGTTTGTTTGAGGCTTGATTCATGTATGGCATATGCTTAAGGCATATCTTGTAGGCCTCTTGGGAATAGGGATATTATGGTTGAGGTGATATATGCTTGAGAAATATTCTTGGTATTTGGTTTATGGATGTTATGGTTCTGTATTAGAGGCACATATTGGTGATATTGGCTTGAGGCACTTTCTTGGTATTTCATTAATGGTACATGGTACATGAGTTGATTATGGTATGGTTTATACATTGATGCATATGTTGGTATAAATTTGATGGATGATATGGTACAAGTTTTGGTATAACACAATTTGATGGTATAGGTTACAAGTTGATGATACAATGACATTGACAGGTTGGATATAGTGACAGGTTGATGTGACAATGGTAGTGACTGTGATAGTGATAGTGACACTGACACTGATTGTGATAGTGACAGATGGTCTACATTTATATTTCATGGAGGCAATATGAGGAAAGGAAAGGGGTTGTGGCCTCCTTCTGGTTTTAGCCAGAGAAATAAGGGAGTTGGATCTTCCTTCAGGTTGGAGCTTGAGAATCATGGGTTGTATCCTGCTTCTGGTTGGAGCCAGTGAATTCAGGGATTTGTAGCTTCCTTTAGGTTGGAGCCTGTAAATAGAGGGTCGTAGCCTCTTTACAATTGTAGCTAGAGAATTAGGAAGTTGGTGCTTCCAATGAATGTATTCTTTTGATATATATGAAAATCATTATGTGGTTTTCTCCCATTTGGATTTCCACATAATTTTAGGTGTACTTTGTTTTTTTTCTGTGGATATCTGTTATGCTCTGTTAATTTATAATTCTCATGGTATATTGATGATATAATGTTGATGATGTTAATTATTACATATTTTGGATAAAAGTGATAATAAAGTGCTCATACCGATTCACCCCCCTCTCAGTATTACAAAAAAACTCACTTCTTTCCTCAAGTGACATAGTGAGCACTTGTAGGTTTTCTTCAAGAAAGAAACTAGTATCACTTGTTTCCTTCACAGAAGGTATGAGTGCATTCTGAATTTCAGTTTTTATCATTTCCTATCGTTTCCCTCATGCCTAGTTGCAACATATTTTATTTTCTTCCTTCCAATGCTCGTGTGAGAATCTTTACAGTTGAAAAAGTTATTGTTTTATTTCATTATCTTTCATCATCATTAATAAGAAAAAGATAATTCTAGGTGTTTTTATTTTTCCTATTGTTTGCATGTTTAAGGGTAGTCTCTTTAGTTGCATTTTATTTCACTTGTTTATGGGGTCTAATTGTTATAAGTCTTTGCAAGAAAAGAAAATTTTCATTTGGAAGTTTGCATATTGGAAGTTTGTTTCAATTTGTTCATGCTTTAACTCAATTCATTGAATAATTACTGCAAAATTGGATCTACTAACATTCTTACAAGTTATTGTTTTTTGAGTCCCAAAACATAACTAGTTGCATTTCTGTGACCTTTGAGTAATTAACAACCATCTAAAAAAAATATTAACTAAAATTGACTAGACTCTTTTCTTTGTAGAAAAATCAATAGTATTCCAGGAGATAGGGCCTTGGAATATGGTTGGAGAGTAGATTCTCTAAGGTCACCAAACTTGAAACTAGATTTTGTTGAAGAGTGTGAAACCTAGTAGTAGCAAGGATGCTTTTTGGCAAAGCACCTATAACATAGGTGTTAAGCATGAGGTTGCATTAGGGTGAGTGGAGGTGATATTCCCTCTTTCACTTGGCTTAGTGTCCATTAGATTACTACATGTATGGGGGTTATCAAAGTGGCAGGTCCTTTAGGTGACAACACTTTTTGGAAGATCTGGGATTTGTTTCCCTACCCATATGTGTGATCCTTACCCATGATTGTTTCACTTGGTCATCGATTGTGAATTGGTAACCTTAGTGTCTATTCTTAGGATTTCGCACTGGTGACTGCGTGTGGAAAGTTCTCATGGTACCTGAGGTAGATGCCTAATCTGCATTTCGTCTCCTTTGGAGGGTGCCCATCTTCTCGATGGTACTTGCACCTTAGGTGAATATTATGATCAAGTTATTGCAACTATATATCATTCATTTGCTGGTTTATATTGGGACTCAATGAATCCATATTGGTCTCTATAAGGTCATTTTATCATCTCTCCAGTGTCTTGGACTCTAGCCCTAACCAACCTGGCATGAGCCTTGGAAGAGTAGTTTGTTTGTTGATTCCTCTTAAGACCTTTTTAGTTGTGTGCTATTGTGGGTATTAGTTTAGTTGGCCTTAGGCTGTTTGTGTCTTTCCACTTTAAAATATTTCATACAAAGTGGATGACCAACTACTCTGATAGTCAAGAAGGATCCATGGAATTTCTCCTGAAAGCATGGAGCCACCCCATTGAAGGCATAGTGTTGGCTTTGGAGCATGATTGTCTTCTTAATTCATAGGTCTTGTTTCAACCATGTTTGAATCCCATTTATTGAACTAGGGGGTATGGGAGGTATTTCCCCCCCACATCTATTTCCAATAGGTCTAGGCGGGGTGATGACACTTTATGGAGCCCCCTTTGGTGAGGGTTCAAGGGAAATTCCCCCAAAGAGAATTTTTTGGGAAAATTACCTTTTAAAATATTGTAATTTCATAGACAATATGAACCATTCATATTTGTTGCATATCTGATGGTAGAAGTTATGTTAGGATTTTTTCCCTAGAAGGAAACCCTCTTCTATGTATGAGGGAATTGTATTGTGGATGTGGATGAGAGTGAATATTGTATTCTGAGAGAGGGGACTTTGAGAAAAGAAGAGAAAGTTACAACATGTGTGTTGTAGGTTGTGTCCCTTCATTTGTTGGATAATAATAAAGGAAGGACTGAAAATTTCTTTGGTGGACATAGCCCATATTGAGTGAACCATGTATATCCGTGTCTCTATATTATTATGTATCTTTTGTGTTTTATTTTCACATCTATTTTATATTATTTCTCTTTGATCCTCCTCTTTTTTCTAACATGTAGGTTGAATAACGTCGGTTTTCAAGATCCAAGACAATAGAATAAAACAAACATGAACAATCCTGCAAAGGAAGGTCTCACAAATGAATATATTAAGGCATAGCGATTTGTAAGAGACTTAGACTATCATGTTCCAATTCCCGGAGGAGTTACTTCCCCTCAAGACAATCTCAATCCCATTGATATTGAGGATCTTACTAATCCAACTCCATCCAACTTCAACCCACTTATTACTGATCCTATTAGAACTTTCTGTTTGCACACTTAGACTCGAGAGAATGTGAGCCTTCAATGTCCTATCATGGACAATGTTTTCAATACATATAGGTCTAGGGGCATTCACACCCCCATCTCATTGATTTCTAGTGGAGGATTTAGTCCTCCCATATTGAACACACATAGAATGATCCCCCCCATATGTAAATTATCAAGTGGAGCCATTGTTTATCCCATGTTTTTTCCTAATAGTGGGGTAGGGATCCAACCCTCTACTTCATATGGTGGGGGTGATTTTTCGTTTGGGATGAAATCAATTCGAGTGCCCCACATCACAACCAACTTTCCCTTGTATTTCCTAATATCAACACGTCTATGGGGATTTCATCCACTCCTCTCCTTGCCTTCCTATTTAGATGGGGGGGGGGGGAATCCTCACTTCTATGTTGTCACTTGGAAGAAAATCATTTCCATCTTTTGGGATTCCCATTGGAAATCATCATTCTCAAGGTTTTGAAAACATCATGTGTGGATTTTTGTTTTTCAATGGAGATGTTGATGGGGAGAAATTGTTGTTTTTATTCATATGAGATATACTCGATATATTATTACAATGATGAGTGTTTCATAGATAGGGAACATATGGTGACCATCCATGAAAGGATGTGTCCCTTGAATAATCAATAACTATTTATTATTATCATTTACTTATTATATATGATATTTAATAATCAATAATTATATTATTGATTATTATTCTAAGAGAATGTCTTCCCAATGTCGCCCAAACATCAAAAATCCCTCTGTAACATCCCCATCCACCAACAAGCCGGGAAACGTCACGAAGTAAACATATTTCTTCTCTGAATCCAATTTGTAACATTCCTGGCCACCCAGGCCGAGCCATGCGACTCCACATAATGCTCATGATCGAACACACACACACACACACACACACACACACACACACACACACACACACACACACACACACACAGTGAAATTTTTAGCCAGACATAAACATTTTGTTCATACATATATTAATGCGGAAGCGACACTAACACATATAAATTTACCAATGATTTACATTCTACTATCACACAACATAATGCATAAATAACAGTAAAATAATGCATAAAAGTATTCACAGGAAAACCCATAAATATAACGAACCTACCAGCCTTAGACCATGTTGCTCATCACTCTCAGTAGTGGGTCACCCTGGAGCTAGGACTAAGCTCCACTAAGCAAGGCATTCCTAGGCTAGGCAGGGACAACAGGAAGTTGCAAAATACAACATGAAGGATTACCTCCAAGGTGCCACTTAAACCCACGACTCACATACTCTCATTCCCCACATTCTTGTCCCATCCCAGAAGTGTACACCTTCACTATCACACAGTCCATGGGCTGCTACACCTCCCTTTCCTTGGGCTTCAACAATAGGATGAATTAGGAATTCTCAGAGATCTGTAGATGTTATTAGACTCCCTCCAGGATAAATCACTTCCTCAACACACTCTCTCACCTGTAGAGAGTTACTCACAGGCCTGACAACCTACTTCTTCTATCCATAGGCTTGACAACCTGCTTTTTCACTCCTGCTCCTCAACACACAGAAATGATGATGGAATCAACATAAAGTAGGCGTGGGGAACAGTACTGACAGGAAAAAATGCAGGCAACCCCCAGGGTATAGGTGCAGTGAGGGTATCAATTCATCTTGTTGTAGATGTTTGAAGTGTTTCAGAATATCCATAATGGCATTTCAGGGTTACTATGTGCTTGCTGGGTGTGCAGGTCGATCAGGGTAACATATGGCCATCCTAGTTTGAATGGTAAGAATCCTCAGAGAATGGTTAACATGGTGAGAACGTATGAACCTGTGAGAATGGTGAGAACACCCTCTCATAAATCTGCATGTGTTTTGGATGACACTTGGCTCTCCAAGAGAACATTCTCCCCCCACTTAGAACTCATTCCTCTTCCTAAAGGAACTTAGGATAAATTAATATCCTCTTTACAACTTTTATAATAATAATATATTATTCTATTAAACTTTTAATCTTATCCTTTTTTCCTCAATATCTTAGCCTCTTCCCTTGCCCAACCTAGTGGATTTCAGTTCCCCATTCTTTTTCTTCGTGGTCAATCTACATGAAATGATGTTGTTATATTAATAATATGAATATTTACATGTACAAAACAGGTTCCTGGCATTTAACATCTAGGCTCCCGACCTAATCAACATATAATCTTACCAGCTTATAAATACTTGGCTCACCAACCTATAAACATAATTACATTCATAATTACAACCAGGGCTCGACCTTGGGATATTATAATGCCATCCCCTTATTTTTTCACTGTCCTCAATGCAACTTAGTTACACAACATCAACAAGATTTTCAAAATATTAAAAAAGATGCAGGTATTCTTTCCACATAGCATCTTCGTGCTCCCATGTTGCATCCTCAGGACCATACTAGGTCCACTAGACCCTTACAAGCCTTAGTATCTACTTGTTCTTCTGGTCTAGTATGTGCACCGAGTGCACCTATAAAGCACCTTTTTGTTCCACCTGAATCACAATCCAATCAATAACATGATTAGCATTAGGTATATATTTCTTGAGCAAGGAGACATGAAATACATTATGAATAGTCATGCATGTAGGAAATGCAAGCATATAAGCTACTGGTCCAATCCTTTCTAGGATTTCAAACGGCCCACAATATCTGGTTGCCAACTTGGAATAGTTTCCCAACTTCAGGGAACTTCTGTTGGCTTTCACCTTTAAGAAAAAATGATCACCCACTTTAAAATTCCTTGTGGGTTCTACCTTTGTCAGAATAGATTTTTTGCCTGTCTTGGGAAGCCTTCAAATTCTGTTTAATCTTCAACATTTTCTCTTGCATTTCCTTGAGAAACTCTGGCCCGACCACTACTCCATCAACTGGGTTGTCCCAACTTATTGGGGTGTTTCACTTTCTGCCGTAAAGTGCCTCAAATGGGCTCATCTTCAGTGATGCTTGGTACCCATTGTTGTAAGAAAACTCTACCAAGTGTAGGTAGTCTTCCCATTTGGATGGTTTGTCCATCACATACATTCTTAACATATCATCTATCACTTGATTTACTCTTTATGTTTGTCCATCAGACTCAGGGTGATAAGTTGTGATGAAGTTCAGATTAGTTCCGAACCCCTTGAATAATCATCTCCAAAACTTTGAGGTAAAATTTGGGTCTCTATCAAACACAATTGTCTTGGGTATTCCATGCAAGCGTACTACTTCCCTAATATAAATATCAACAACATTAGTTTCCTTGTGAGTAGTCTTCAATGGAGTAAAATGGGCAGCTTTAGTAAGTTTATCCACCACCAATCATGGTGCTTGTTTGTTCTGGGTAATCCTGTAATGAAATCCATTGTCACCACTTCCCATTTCCACTTAGAAATCGGTAATGGTTGTAGAAACCTAGAAAGGTGTTTATGCTCAGCTTTGACCCTTTGACACTCCATACATCTTGCAATGTAATCTGCAATTCCTTTCTTCATTCTTGGATAGTAGTAATGGTTCTTGATTGCTTCCACTATTTTCTAATATCTAGGGTGCCCAACATATGGAACATTATGCATCTCCTCCAAGATCATACTCCTTAATTAGTGAGAACTGGGTACATAAATTTTGTCCCTGTACAGGAGTATTCCATCAACTTCCAATCTATAATCTTATATTTATTGTAGCATCTTACCTTGTTGTAACTTTGTTACCATTTCCATGTACTGCAAATCTTCTTTTGCAGCTTCGAAAATTATGTCTTTAAGATTGGTTTGATACATGTTGATGGATGTAGCATGTAGTTCATGCACTCTCCTACTAAGTGCATCAACCTCTTTTTTCTCTTTTCCTTTGATGTGCTTGATATCAAAGTCATATTCACAGAGGAATTCCAACCATCTTCTCTGCCTGGAATTTAAAGTAGGATGATCAAACAAATATTTCAGACCATTATGGTATGTTCTCAGCTCAAACTTCTTTCCCATGAGGTAGTGTCTCCATTTATTTAAGGCGTGTACTATGGCTTCCAAATCCAAATCGTGAGTGGCATAGATCCTTTCATGCTCCTTCAATTTACTGGATTCAAAACATACCACAAACCCATTATGGTTGAGGACTCCACCCAGTCCTTCTTTGCATGCGTCTGTGCAAACCATGAACTATTCATTCAGATATGCAATCTTCAGAATTGGAGCATTGGTTAACAACTTCTTCAATTGCTAGAAGCTCATTTCACATTCCGTTGTCCATTGAAACTTCTTCCCCTTCCTTTGCAAGGAAGTGATGGGATGATCTATTCTCGAAAAACACTGCAATGAAATTTTTCTAGTAGCTAGCTAGACCCATGAAGGATATGAATTATGTCACACTCTTAGGTGTTTTCCACCCTTTAATGGCATCAATATTTTTAGGGTCCACTGCTATCCCTTCTTCAGACATGATATGCCCCAAATAGCGAATTATGTTTTGATAAAATGAGCACTTGCTCAATTTGGCATAAGTTGATTCTCTCTTAGCACTTGCAACACCATCCTCAAATGTTTCTCATGTTCTTATTTAGACTTGGAATATACAAGGATGTCATCCAAAAATATAATGACAAACTTATCTAAATATTCTCGGAAAACACCATTCATTAAGCACATGAAAACATCTGGTGCATTTGATAACCCAAATGGCATCATTGTGAACTCATAATGACCATACATTGTCCTAAAGGAAATCTTGTTGGTTTCTTCCTCTTTAATCCTTACCTGATGGTATCCTGACCTAAGATCTATCTTTGAGAATATCCTTTCATCCTTCAAATGATCGAAGAGATCATCGATCCTTAGTAGAGGATACTTGTTCTTTATAGTAACTTTATTTAATTGCCTGAAGTCAATGCACAATCTCAGGGTCCCATCTTTCTTCTTCACAAATAACACTGGGGCACCCCAAGGTGACACACTTGGGCATATGTACCCCTTGTTTAAAAGTTCTTCAAGCTGCATTTGTAGTTACTTCAGTTCTGGTGTACTTATTCTGTAAGGAGTCTTTGATATTGGAACTACTCCAAGCATTAAATTTATAGAGAAATCAATATCTCTCTTTGGGGGTAGTCCTGGTATCTCCTTGAACACATATTCAAAATCTTCTAGGACTGCATGATCCTCCATATTTGGCACCTTATCCTTATATGATTCCTCCATATGGGATGAAAATATTTTACAACCCTTCCTGTAGCACTTCTTCAACTGCATTGCTGATATTTCTTGGACAGTAATTGCCCTGGGAATTCCTTGGACTGCTCTCTAATTTCCTTCCTCATCCAAGCAAGTGAATTCATTGTTATGACAGTCTAATATGACATGGTGTTTGTCCAACCAATCCATACCAATTAGACAATCATATGAACCCAAAGGAAAGATGTTCAAATCTATCTTGGTACTCATTCCATTCATGCCCACTGGACATGATTTAACCAAATCAACAACCTTTCGCTTGGCTCTTGTAGCTAGCTGCACTAGCCAAGATTTCCCATGCTTGCTTCTTGTTAATTGAAACATTTCCACTACCTTAGGATATATAGAGCTATGAATAGCCCCCGAATCAATTAAAATAGTAAAGTCATGGTTATTGATCATACCCTCAACTTCAATCATGTGTGATTGAAACTCATCTTTCTTATTGTCCAGGGCTGCATAGATCCTAGGTACTCTTTTAACCATGTCCTCCACTATTTCTGCTTGTTGAACATGGTGAAAAAATCTCACCCCATCCTTTCTATGAGGGAAATCTATATACTTATGATCTCCATTACAACCCCAACATTACATAGGTGTTTGTTGTAACACCCATGTTTCCCCCAAATTGTAATTAATCATAAAATAGGACTACCATGCTAAGGCATGTGGACAATGTAAATGTATTATTGTTAAATTTTCCATAACAGACTATTGAGGGGTGAATCCTTGAAGTACGAGCCATGATATCTCTAGAGGAAAGAATCAGTTAATGAGGGAAAGGACTGGTGGTTGAATAATCAACCACCCCCATGAATGGAAACATGGGATGTCAGCCCGAAGTACCACAGAGACCTGTAGACCTGAGCTTCCTTATGACAAAAGGAACGGGATAGGTCGGGGACCTTCCTAAAGAAGAAAGGTAAGATACACACAGAGGGGGAGAAGAGAAGACACCAAAGGAGAGCACAATATCAGAAGGAGATGCGCAAACCAAGGGAAGTGCAGAGAACACAAACTGAAGGACCCGAACATGAGCTTGGTGCTGAGGAAGCATTTGATAAAGCTTGCAGGGTTGTTGTGATAGAGAGAGTCTCTCTGTTAGATGTCATAGTTCCCTAGTGATATCATGGCTTGGCACGGGTGTGGCCAGAGTGCTAAGAATGAATTCCTCTGAGCTTATGGTTGGGTGGAAAGGCAGACATCCACAGTCAGTTTGTTGGCTGCAACATGTAATAGATAAGTATTCTTATACCCTATGCAATTGAGTTGTACCCATGCAATAAAATTGGATATATTGTGAATGTTTTCAGGGAGGTGCATGTTTTCTTAATGGTTATGCTGGGTCCCTTTATTCCATTTGATTGTGAGTTTAATTAAGGAAAGATCCTGTTAAGCTTAGGCGAGGTAGTGCAGGTATGCATGGGGTCTCTGCCAAGCGGACAGAGGCTGAGAACTTCTTAAGTTATAGAATTGATGAAAGGGATGCAAAGCTCTTAAGTCTTTCAGATCTATCAAAGATCAGGAGGAATATAGAGATTCAAACATCGAGAGGGATGGATTCCCTTTGTTTGGAAAATGAATGGACAAGATCCGTTCGGGAGGAGCCAAGGTTTGTCTTGACTGTTGAATATGGGAAAGAACACGACAATTAACCCCTTGACTCTACCAAACTTCACAATATTCAGATAATTGGGCGTATTCTTCGTGAGGGAGGTAAATTCCTTGAAGTCCCGAAGTTAATCTGGGTTGTAGATATGAGGATTCCTGGGTGCCATCCTAACTGTCAGATCTATGAGGTAGTCATCCCAGCATTGACCACTTTGGGATAATCACGGGGAAATGAGTATGAAACCCCCAAATTCCAAAGTTACAAAGTAGCGAAGGCCATTGATATAAGGGTTACGTTGACCTACCTTGGTCGTGAGATTGAAGGGCATGAAGGACAATCAGTCCATAGTGATGTGGTGTAGTGACGTCACCCAGGGTGATGTGGACCTAAGTATGACGTGCCATGTGTAACTCAAATTTGTGCCTATCACATACCCTATAGACCCATTGGAAAATGATACATGTCACCCTTGGTCCCTTACACATGTCATCCCCCAGTACGAGTCCATCCTAGCCATTGGTGCCAGGAGATATGTGGTGCTAGATGATGCACTTTAGAGGTTTAGTACTACATAGGTTTGCGATCATGAGTACCTTGGAGCTCCTGAAGCATGGAGTTCCATAGTAAATCAAATTCATCGATGCTCTAAGGACGTGTGGTGTCAGATGGTGCACTTCGGGGGTTTAACACTCTGAAGGTTTTGCGAGGACGTGCTTCAGATTCCACCGAAGCCCAAAGGCCCAAAGTCATCGTGAGTCATTGATCTCATTAGAGAATAGGGGCCATTGATACCTTCACGTCAGTTCAGAACTTCACCAATTCGGAGTTCGATATAATTGGCATGTGGTGAGAGTAAAACGCCCGAAGACCGAAGCTCCAAAGAGTTGGAATAGGTTCCTGTGGTCTAGGAGTTTGGTTATACCTTGTGGTCATATGCGATGGTAGTCAAAGGGAAAAGGGATAGGCCCTGATTTCCAAATCAGAGACCATGGATGGAGGACTTGATTTCTTAAGGAGAATGGAATTTTGATGCCCCATTCCTTAAAAATCCAACTAAGGGATTGGGTGTGTTACAATTTGGTATTAGATCACGAAAACAACACTTGGCTTGCTTGGGCTCATGTACGAGTCGTATGAAAATCTTTTTCAATGATTTTAAGGGGTAACACCCTATCTTACCGCATTCCTAAGAGGTCTAGTCAAACCTCTACCAAAGAGAGGAATGAGGTCGTTCACTATTGATAGATGTTTTTGAAATTTTCACGGTATGTTGATAATGTTTCCAAAAAAAGAATATGACTTCACTCTACAATCATATGTGCTGTTGTATAGACATAATATTGGGTTACCAAGACTTGGATGGCAACGGATGGAAAGGATCCATAGTAGTAATAATTACTGCTTTATTGAAGGGTTAAACCTTGTGTACATGTATAATCCCTCACGATCAGAGGAATGAGTCTGGTGACCATTCTATGAAAGGGGAGAGCATGCGCAACTCTTGGGTTTCGAAGGAACTGAGAAACAAATTTTGTTTCTGGGTACATGAATTGTTGGGCAAGGTTTTTCTAATCAAGCTGCTAAACAGAGCTGTAGAAATATAGAGTGATTGAGTGAGGAATCGCAACAACCTCCCTTGCTTGGTGGATAGGAAACTAACCTACCAGAATTATTATGGGAGGAGGAGAGTGGCCTTAGTCCCTGACTGTTGTTGTTTAGAAGGAATAATCCTAGGTGTAATGGTCAAGACTAATTTTGACCTAAATATAATTTGGATTTTTGAACTAGGATACTTAGTAAGTAGTCCAAATAGTATTAGAATTTTTTGTTAAAATTAAGGTAGAATGGTTCATTAAATGTTGATCCTGAATGTGGTAAAGGAAGTGTTGGGGCACTTCTATAAGCTCAATGGGTTAGACTGACATCCAATGGTGGATGGTATCCATACATGTATAGTTGGACCCTAGTGAAGAGAATCTAGAAAAGTATCTACTTGATTGAGAGATTTGTTGATCAAGACCAGTTGGAAGCCAAATTGGTTGTCCTGTTACCTTGAGCAAGGATTTAATTTCTCATATTGTATTTATAAGTTGGGTAATGTTCTATTGAAATTAAGGCAAGAGTGTTTTTTTTTCTTCCTGGTTGTTATCACATAGAAAGGGAAACATAGTTATGACTATGTTTGTTAAACTAACAGGTTGATATCTTATGAATGACTCCAAGGTCTCAACTAAGAGGGAAGCACAGTGTTGAGTGTCCCTTTGAGACTTGTCATAAGGATGAAAAAAATATCCTTGGAGGAGGGTCTCGAAGTATGATATGTCCATGCGCATGTATGACATGGAAAAGGGTGCAAGTAATGATCTTGCATGATGAACGTTTGGACTGTGTGTGTTTATCTTGAGTGCATGGATTTAATGCATTATGAATCTTCTTGATATGAATCCTGATAGTAATACCAGTTAGGTGTGAATGATATTAAATGTGAAAGTGATGCACATGTATTATGTAAGAGTATAGGTACACTAGAGGCGTGAGGTGACTTCCTAAATGAGTGATATGTAAGGCAAGCATAGAACTTGCCAATATTGAATGAATACCATGGATGCATGGTTGATTCCATTCTGAAGAGTCATGAAAGTTTTTTTTTGAATGATAGCTTAAGGGGAATGTGCTACATTTCCCCAAGAAAATATGGAACAAATAGATGAAAGAGTAAACGAGCAAGGATGCTCTGTTTTCATAATAAGAGGCAATTGATTTTTCCTCGAAGGTCACATGAGAATGATTGTGAACAATCATGAGTTGATTGATTTTAAAATAGAGATGTAGGTGGGATGTGAAATATACCTATGGTAGCTACACACATTCTTATGATTATCCATATGGTTAAGCACATCATGAATGTAAGTTAACAAAATTGGAATATGTGTGGATACATAATATGGATGCATTTTAGAAATGCATGTCTATATTCCTTAAAGAATGCTTACTGACAAGCTGAAGCTAATTAAAGGTTTAAGCCATCACCGATAGTGATGGATATACAATGAGGAAGTTGCATGCTGAAGGAGTTACCTATGAGGAAACTATGTAAGGACTCTGTTAGGAGAACAAAGTCACAACCCTAATAATTGTTGAAGGTTGGGAAATGGGTTGCAAATCTTGTTTATATAAGAATCCTAGATTACATTTTGAAAAACATCATGTAATGAATAGAAGAGTAATAAATTAACATGTTTGAATTAAATAGGCTTGGTTGAAGCCAAGTTAAGAAAATGAAGTAAGGCCTTAGAAATAACTCAGTTGGGTTGAGAACCCCAGACTATGTGGAAGGAGTTGGAAAAAAGGGGAGAGCCCCTAACTCCTTTCTTGTTGTTTGTTATGTGTTCTCTAGAATGAGAAAGATGATTTACTAATAAAAGTAAATGTTTTGACACCATAGTGATGATGATTGTATTACTGCAGAAACAATTGAGAACTGTCTGTATTGCATTCATGAAAACCTTTGAGGGTAATGTGATGAAGTGAAAAAAGATATGCTAGGAAATTTTGAAGATGTTTTAAGGATTTGAATATTATGATACATGCATCTTATCTGATATTACAACTAATGTAATTGTGATTGTAATGATGCATGTTGTGTATATAAAGGAATTGGAACTATTGAGAAAGACAATTGCCAATCATGGGAAACCTCAAGCAGAGGATGACCATGGGAAGGCTACGGTTGAAAGATTGTTGACATGACTGTAAAATACCCATGGATCATCACTGACGGGATAATATCATAGAGGGTGCTAGTAGCCAAGAACAAGTGTAAAAATTTTCATGCCTAGGTGGCACAAGGTATGAAAATATCAGGAGCATCTGAACCAAATGATCTATTTTGACTCAAAAGGTCAAAAACCTTTACTAAGAGATCATAGAAATCCCTTTGATCAACTACAGATTGAGTTCGTGAGGATCACAGAAGAAAAAATTGATAGAATAAGGTTAATCAAGAACCTGACAGAGGAAATGAACACGAGTCATTCATCGAAAAGAAACCGATCTCAGTCATCAGATCAACTTCAATATCCACTGGAGTTAACAGATCAAACACTAGTCATTTGATTTGATCGACGGTCGGGGATCATTGTGGAGTGTGAAGGTGAAATTAGCAGGTGTGCTAGTTTATGACCCACAATTAACCAACGCTATTGATATCATCGGGGTGTAGAATCGATGACCATGATTAAAAGAGATGGGAAATAAATTTTTAGATTGTGAATATTTCACTCTCGGATAAAAAGCGAGCATATTGAAATTTCTAAATCACTATGAACCGTCGATCTGTGAATGATCGGTTGGAGAACTTATAAGGAACCCATGCATTAATGTCGCATAAAACTCGTACGGTGATTGGGTTCTGTGGTTGATTTTAGCACATCGAAGCTATGTATCAAGATAAACTCTCGGTCAAACACTTATGTGTTGGGATTATTATTATCTAGAAATTGTGTGGTTAAAATCGATTGAGGGATAATATCGATGAATCGCGATCATTGCGGAGATTGCATATGCACACAAGTTAACGTCGAGACCTGTACCCATAATTTAAACTCAATATAGTTATGTTTTGATTTTGGGATCAGATCGTAGATTGAATGACCCGTATCCATTGTTGAGATTAGAAGGAGAATTAAATTGTGAGCTAGTTGAGGTTCTGCAATCCCTTGCAGTTGTTGGATCTATGTGAAGATGAATCTTCATAGTCGAATTGCAGACAAGGGGTTTAGCCAGGATCATAACACCCAGACACGAGAGCTAAAAGGGTAGCACCTAAAAATAATAGAGGTAAGGTCACATATCTCGGTCACATCAAGAGAAAACAGAGTTCCTCTGGGCCATTCAAGGGAGATAGAGTTTAACACTCTGTGTTAGACTATGGTCACAAGGACTGGTTCTATGGGAATAAAGGTGCTCGTAGCTAGCACATTGCATGGAATTTCTTTGAGGAAGTGCATGTCTGCATGAAAGGAAGACAATGAACCTTCCATTGAGGAAGGAGCACCTTCTAGAAATTTTACTTACATTGTATGGATGCCAAAGGAAAGCAAATTTGGGTGACCATGAGTGTGGGAACCTTGGTTACTAATGGAGGAATAAGACTTGGGAACATTCAAGAGAAACTTGTAGTTTCATATGTACTGATTTAGGATCATGATCATCTTATAGCCAGAAGCATAGTCCTATTGCAACAATGAACGAGAATGAATAATCCATATGGTGAAAATCTTGGCTAAGCTCCAACGCACCATGGAAAATTACTTGTCATAAAGTGTGGAAAACTTGAAGCCAATGCAAGGGTGCATTGGGTATGAATGTGGCCATGAATGTTGGCACATTCATTAAAGTCAATTGATATCTGAATTACATTTTGAAAAATTTGGTAGGATGAAACGATGCATAGGTAATGGATCATGTATCCTTTTTCTTTGTATCCTTGAATAGATGAAAATGACTTGGATTGTTAGTATGAATAATTTTGAAAAGATAATGTGCATGAAAAATAACAATTTGTTTGGTTGAGGAATGTTGAAATTGTCAGAGGAAATGAGTCTTGGATAAGGCAGTGTTGTAAGCCCATAAGGAAGACCAATTTCTTGCTGAACCAAAATGCAAGGAATAGTATTTCCTTTTTGAGAAAGTGAATTTGATTGTTAGTGTGGACAATAAAAATTGTTTGTGAGCCACTGTGAGTATGCGAAGAAAATATAATGTGAATGAGAACTAACAATTTGTTTAGATAAGGAATGAATTGTAGGAAGAAAGTGTCTTGGATATGGAAGTATTGTAATCCCATAAGGAAGACCAATTTCCTATTGAGCTAAACTGCTATGGGGAGGAAAGTCCCATGCTTGTGAATTTGTTCCTTGTGTGGAACAAATATGGAAAAAAAAATGTGGAATTGGAAATCTGTAGGCGATAGATTTGCAATAAAAATTTTAAATTCATAATTTATGATGATGTCTCATGAATTTTTGTATAACTGCGATATAGGTGAGAAGAAAAGATTTGTCCAAAAAGGACAGATGAAGGTTTTCAAGCTGAAAATCATGAAAGAGGCCACTGTTGAGACATGAGAACCCCATGGTAAGTCATGATCACCTGGAATATGTTGTGTTGAGGTAACACAAGCCAGAGGGATGCCTCGACAGAGAAAATCCGAGGGACACCTCGACTATAAGTATCGACGAAGTATTTGAAATTGTTCTTGTGTGAGAAAGCCTTGGCAAGGAAAGATGGATCACCTGAGGAACTGTATAGAAGAGAAGGATATGCTTAAGCCTAGGCCTGGAGGGTGAGTGACTGCAAGGAAGAGGAGACTCTGATAGTTCTTGTAAACTATTGATTGGGATCATGCACACAATGGGTATGTATGGGATTAAACAGTAATATTGGATAGCAAGACAACCATGTGGATGTAAACCCATGAATTGCATAGATAAGTATTGTGATAGATTATGAAATTTTCCTCTTGAATTTTGAACAACAGTAAGATGTTTTCACATAAAGTTGTGATTAATGTTCTTGTTTTCCAAGAATTTATTGAAGATAGGTTACAAAGGCCAAGAGTCTAGAAAGGACCTGGCCATGAAAGAGGATCGATATTTCTGAAGCATATGGATGAGGAATTCATAACATGTGTTATTGAGAAAGAACATCGAGGACAATGTTCCTTTTTAAGGGGGAGGGGATTGTAACACCCCTGTTTCCCCCAGCTTGTAATTAATCATAAAATAGGATTACCATGCTAAGGCATGTGGACTATGTAAATGTATTATTGTTAAATTTCTCATAATTTATTGTTGGGGGTGAAGCCTTGAAGTACAAGACATGATATCTCTAGAGGAAATAATCAATTAATGAGGGAAATGACTGGTGGTTGAATAATCAACCATCCCCATGGATGGAAAGATGGGTTGTTAGCCCGAAGTACCATAGAGACCTGCAGACCTGAGATTCCTTCTGATAGAAAGAACAAGATAGCTAGGGGACCTTCCTAAAGAAGGAAGGTAAGATACACATAGTGGGGAGAAGAGGAGACACCAGAGGAGAGCGCAAGCTCATAAAGAGATGCGTGAACCAAAGGAAGTGTAGAGAACATGACCTGAAGGACCCGAATGCAAGTTTAGTGCTAAGGAAGCATCTGAGAAACCTTACATGGTTGTTGTGACAAAGAGAGTCTCTCAAATGGCATAGTTCCCTAGTGATATCATGGCTTGGCACGAGGGTGGTCAGAGTGCTAACAATGAATTCCTATGATCCTATGGTTGGGTGGAAAAGCACACACCCATAGTTAGTTAGTTGGTTGCAACCTGTAATAGATAAGTATTCTTATACCTTGTTTAATTTAGTTGTAACTGTGTAATAAGATTAGATATATTGTGAATGTTTACTTACTGATTATGTTGTGTCCCTTTATTTCCATTTGATTATGAGTTTAAGTATGGAAAGATCCTGTTAATATCAGGAGAGGTAGTGTAGGTATGCACGGGGTATCTTTCAGGTGGGTAGAGGCTGAGAACTTCTTAAGTTCTAGACTTGATGAAAGGTGTGCAAATCTCTTAAGTCTTTCAGAGATATCAAATCTCAGGAATAATAGCAAGATTCAAACATAGAGAGGGATGGATTCCCTTTGTTTGGAAGACGAACAGATGAGATCCGTTCAGGAGGAGACAAGGTCTGTCGTGACTATTGGATATGGGAAAGAGCGTGAGAGTTAACCCCTTCACTTTATCAAAATTCACAATATTCGGTGAATTGGGCGTATTCGTCATGAGGGAGGTAAATTCCCAGAAGTTTTGAAGTTAATCTAGGCCATAGATCTGAGGATTCCCGGGTGCCATCCCTACCATCGGATCTATGAGGTAGTCATCCCGACGTTGACCACTTCAGGAGGATGGCGAGGAAATGAGTATGAAACCCCCAAATGCCAAAGTTACGAAGTTGCAGAGGTCGTTGATCTAAGGGTTACTGTTGACGATTAAAATCACAATGAGGTTTTTTCCCGCAAAGTATTGCTAAAGCCTATTATTATAAGATAACAAGATATATAATACTAGTAGGTGGGACCCCCTTGTAGATTTGTAGATCAGATCTAGTTCTTTTTTTATGTTATGTTGTTGTTTGACACTGCTTACAAGGTTCTACATGATTGATAAAATATTGGTTTTATTGGCAATGGATAAGGCCTATTATGTGTTAGTTCTAATTGCGAAAGATAGATGATGGATAAGGCATGTTATGTATTTTTTCTATTGCTCTAGGCTCTAATTTCATGTTATGATGGCCTATGTTATCCATTTTTACCCTTGCTATCTATTCTTGGATTCATTGTCGTGAAAATTGCACAAGAAACATGTTAGTAACAACAAATAAGATCAATTGAAAATGAATAAGAGCAATTGAAAGGAATAGGAGCAATTGAAAAGAAATAAAGCAATATGAACAAAATCCACAAGAGAGGAACTATGATACTATGTTATACGATGTTGCACCATGCATTTGGATTTAAGGGGAATGGTGTTAATCCAAACTAATGATGTAAATGGCTATGTGATATATTGAGTCATGTGAAGGCACATTTGATATGCATTAAGGTATGTTTAGCAATGGTTAATATGATGGCGCATTTTGGATGTTGGTTTCGATGCATTGTTTAATTGAATAAATTAATGAAATGGTTGGCTGGCGCATACTAAGTGATTGAATGAGTAAAGGGATGGAAGCGACGTGCATTTACTTCACGTCACTCCATAACCCTCCCACTGGTTGTCACCCTAGCTTGGCTATTGTTCAATTGTGTTATGATGTGGTTAAGCTCCAATTTTTAGGCAAAGGGAGAACTGCTCGACCAAGCTCGCATTTTAAGGATTTTGGTTACAGGTATGTCTTTTTCACCATCCATGAACCCACTATGGTTATGAAATAGATATTGGTTCAGTGATGTATAGGTCTATGCTTTCTTGAGACTGGAAATTGTGTAAACTTGTGATATTTCTCTGAAATGGATGTTCTGTGTGGTTTTCATTGCAATGATGGTTGAAGTCACAGGTTCATTGATTTTACTGAGTAGTAGTAGGCATGAAGGCTCTCTGTCATCCTTATTGGTTTTGGATGGAGGGTTTCATTCAGTCCCAATTTGTTGGTTGTCCCCTCAACAAACCTGGTCATTTTGTTGTTATGGGGTTGCTGGGTTTGAAGCACCTTGTGTCACTGCATATCATTTCACTCTAGTATGGGTTCGTTCATGCTACTGATGGTTGCGCATTGGGTTATATTTCTTTTTATTGGATCTATTTTTTCTCATCATGGTTAATTTCTTGATTGGTAAAACCACGAGGGTTATACCCTACGTATTCTCGGTGTTATTACAAGACCAAAATGAAGCCTTTCTCCTATGTTCATCGTCTCTCCTATCTCACCATGTCTGTGAGGTTATTGGTGGTATACCCTGTGTGTTCACCGTATGGTCTCAAAGGTTCTTATCCATTGTTGGGGGTCGACTCCAGTTCCCCTGTGTTGTTCCACAGAGCGAACCCTTGATTACTCAAAGCCCGACTTCTGATAAATGAAACTTGTTATATCCTATCAGGTACATTGTTGATGGTTATGAGTTGGTGGTGTATCGTCGACAGTGTTTGATTGTTGGCTCGTCTCTGTTGATTATGTTGACAGTGGTTTTGGTTAATTGGTTGATTGGAGAAATGGGATTGAATATAAGATCACTGCCTCTCATATTGTAATTATTGAATTGTTAACCCAACATTAGTTTATAATTGATTAAGTCACAATGATGCTTCATGTGTTATGTGTTGTTATGTGTGGGCTTCCTACAACATGTCGGGTTGAGTTGATAGTGCTGTGTCCATGTGTTTAAAATTTCTAAATGAGAGTATTTCAATCGCGATAGTTATGGCATGGCTATCCACTGTATATTCTTTGGATATTACTTGATTTCACCATTAGATATGGTCACTAGTTTTTAAACAATATGGTTTTGTTGCAATTTGATTGATTTGAGAAATGGGGTTAGGCATACTATCATTGTCTTCCTTTATTAGATTGATAGCTCAACGTCGTTGATGTTTATATTCAGATTAATTAAACATGTGTAGTCATAAAAATGCTCTTATGTTTTGTTGAATGGTCTGTGTATCCTACAACATCGTATAAGATGAATGGGTGATTGATGTGCATTTAAATGGCAAGTCAGGATATATTGAGGATTGTGTTTTGACTATCCACTGTGTATGGTTGACGGATATCATGCATTTGTACATGGATTCTATGACAATATGGTTTCATTACAACTTAATTATTAAATGAACTTGAGGAATGGAATTGGGTGTGATTTTAGTATTTGTGTTTGATTTGAAGAAATGATTCATGGACAATGGTTGATGTTTTGATGGAACAGATTGGAGCAAGTGATTGTGTGTTCATTTAGAAATTGTTTTAAATATTAACTGGGACAATTGGGAAGAAACAAAACTGTTACAGGTTGTTGTGGAAGGCATATTGTCTTGTTTTGATGACAATGTATAAATGATTTAATTGCGAACAGTGAGCAAGTAATACAGAAAATTGATGGAGTTATACATAGTGGTTGTTAAGTTGAGCACAATGATTATTTGGTTGGTATTGGACGTTTTGCATTTTACGTAGAATGGTTATGGATTACTTAATTAATTTTATGAATAGTATCCGCTCTCCTCCCTACCATTTTCTCACTTTTCACTAATTACAATCCCCTCACCTTCCCATATTCATTTTTCATTCCATGTTCCTAAAATTTAATTACAGTTAAGAGGAATTATGTATGGTAATAGTTTGAAATCGCAGTTTCTTAGATGGATTATAGTGACATGCTTTTTGGTTTACGTTAGAATTGATTTTTGTTGTCTGTGAGCAGTAACCATGATTTTCCCCCCATCATTTTAAAATTTTTCGCTCAATACAAGCCCCTCGCATATCCCAGAGCCTTGTTTCACCCCCCTGTTCATTGACAACAGGTAAACAATTTGTATGGATTGGATTGCATGAGTCTGATATGCTGTTGAGCCAAAATTTATTTCATATTTTGAAAGAGTTGTCATGTATGGTTGTTAAACGAAGTATTTTCTAATCAATTATGCATACAAGAATGAGCTCTTCAAACAAAAGGCTGAAAACCGAGGCCCACCATGCCCCTGTCAAAGGGAAAGCCACTTTTGCCCCTTTCTCACCTTCAATTGATTCTGATAATTTTGTGTCCTCCCGCATGCATTGGAGGGACTATTGATCTCATATGATCAACGAGATGAGACCTAAAGGCTCCACACAACCTAAGGAAAATTCAGAAGGATTAAAAGATGATATCAACAACAAGAGAAAGATTGCCTCACAGGCTAGAAAATACAGATTTTAAGTTTTATTTATTGTTGATAACAGTTGACTTCAGATTTTTGGACATCATGCTTTTGGATATATTGGTAATATATTTTGGAAATTATTGAAAATATCATTAAGATAAATTGTCAAATATGAATGTGATGATGGGAGTCACAAGGAGGGATGTTGTTAAATTAACTAGCCATATTATGATTGTTAAAAGCTAAAGGGAGTCACAAGGGGTCCCACCTACTAGTTATTATTTATTTAAAACCCTTATTATGATTTATTACTTTTCCCCCTTAACTAAAAATTGTTTGAGATATTAGTTAACTTAACTAAGGAAGTAGTTCAACTACTTCAACTAATTCTAATTTGCTTAAAGACAAAGGAAAGGGAGGAACAAGAGGATGGATAGAAGGAGAAGCATACTAAGGTTTTCTCTTTGAGTTTATGTTGAGATAATTCATTTTTAATTCATTCCTTAATTTATCACAAGCCTAATTATTTTTTATGATAGCAGGGTCTTATTGTAGACAACAAGATTCAGGGCTGAATTACATCATTCAGACACTTGTTTTTTAGAGGTGTTGATCTATCTTTGATAGTTTGTGTAGACTTGTCTGTTTGGGAATTAGTTTTCATGACTAACAAAGGCTACTGTGTAGAGTCGAGTGGGCAACAATATGTGGCAAGTTGATCCAGCTTTTAGAGTTCATTTTTTTTTTCTATTAGAGGTCCTTTTGTATGTTCCATTGGGGATGTCTAAGTTAGACTTTGGTCCAAAACTTCTTCATGAAATTTTGTAAAGAGAATGACTCTTTGATGAATTGGAATGAAATAAAGGATTTCTTTATGTCTCATCTGTCTTGATTATCAAGCTGGTGTCTTTACTTCTATCTCTACATTTATTTCAGAAACTATTATATTCGGAAAATCATATAAATAACGAATTTTCCAGCAAGCTTTTATTTATAAAAAGACTAGCCTAAGCACTTGTAATAAATACTTGTGAGTTAGGATATTATTTTTTATGGATTTAAACATAGGGTGACATTCTCACCTATTCTTCTTTAGCCAATTAGAATCCGAAAATTCTTGAGTAAGATAATTTCATATCTTTTCCTCAACATTTATTTGGCAACCATACTGGGGAGATCTTTAATATCTCTCTGGTTAATTTTTATACTTGATTATCATCGATACAACTATTTTATGATATTGATTCTTTGACTATTTTATTTCTTAATGATTGTGTCTGTTGCAAGGCAACCCAATATTGATCTAGATCTTCAAGATCAAACCAACATTGCTTTGAACCTGTTTAACACCATTTTAGACACTGCCAATACCTGTGTTGAGCCTAATCATTCATGGGCAACAATTGAATGAGATATTAGTTCTCAAGAACGATTGGAAGCTAGACATAGACAACCTAGAAATCAATAGTAACGTTCTTGTTTATTCACTTTTGGCCTTTTCTTCATGTCCTTAGACTCTCATGTTTCTAGAAGAAGAAGAGTCTTATCACCTGAAATTAATCCTATTGCTGAAATAGGAAGAATGAACGTTGTGTTATCTACCCAACAAAGTGATCTAAGGAGAACTTTTTCTAATTCATCCAATTCATCTTTCTTTCCCTCATATATCATCCACAAATGGCATCTAGTGGTGGCTCTGGTGGCAGTAGAAGTGCTTCCTCTTCTTAGTATTCATCTTCGTTAGTGATTGGTAGCTTATATAGCCACCATATCCCTATCCAATATACCAAAAATAACACCAAATTCATGAAAAAGTATGGGTTTTTTTCAGTTTGAAGAAGACACCACAACCACACCATGGCATGTGTCCTCTCCTCTTAACCTAGCACCTGCTACTCGTCCACTTCTTAAATTCAAATAAAATATTCCTAGGTTTTTAGGAAATAACACTGTCACTACAAACAAACACCTGGTGGCATTTTCTAATGCTTGTCACAACATCAGAGCCAATGACAATGATACTTGCATGCAATTATTTGTTAATTCCTTGGAAGAAAAGGCTGCAGACGATTTATTTGACCTTCTTCCTAAGATTCTGTCTACTTGGGAGGAGTTAATCTACTGGTTCAGATCCAATTATGGGCAATCTAAAATCCCAACCGAGAAGTTACGGGAATACAATAACATCGCCTATAAGGA
The DNA here is from genome assembly GCA_032191745.1 of Picea mariana. Classification (NCBI taxonomy): domain Eukaryota; kingdom Viridiplantae; phylum Streptophyta; class Pinopsida; order Pinales; family Pinaceae; genus Picea; species Picea mariana. Next base: position 42,375 of record JASDQU010754565.1, read on the forward strand.
TGGTGAAATCATCAAGTCCTTCAACTTGTGTTTCACTAAGTTGTACAATCATATCCATGAATTCATTCGACCTCAGAACCAAGTTGCTTTCATGCATTACCTTCCCCCTATCATCATAGGCTTGAGGAAAAATCCATTGATAATATCGATTCCTCTCTTCATACTCGTTTAGAATATGAAGAACATCTTGAAAGAACAAGTCTTCCTCAGGGATAATTGGTTAAACAGACATACATGTCCACCCTCTTACAGCTAGTACAAGATATGAATAATATCATGATAGAGTTCAAGTGAAAGGGAACTGTCTCCCCTCTCACCCTTGGAGCTTCATCCTCTTCTGCACGCCCCTTTAGAAATCAGATTGAAAATAATTTTTAGCCTAAAGCTATCTTGCCTCGAAGTTGGTGTAACTTCTGCGAGGAACACCATGAGGAAGACACATGTGAGGTAAGGAAGAGTGCCAGAGATAAGATATTTGGTAAAATAATAGAAACTATTATCGTTGTCCTATATTTTGCAGAGCTAGAAGATGTCATGATCATCAATACTAGGAACAAAGAATATTCTCCCAAGGGAAAATTCGATCCTTCCCGTAATTCTTCTAGCCCGAGCTCATCCTCACCCATTGCTACTGTTTGGGTTCCTAAGGTTCCTGACAGTCAAGGAACAACCTCCCCTCTCCCCTCTTCCAACTACAATATCTTGAATTAGTTGGCCAACATCAAAGAAGATGCAACCCTTCTAGACATGGTTGTCATCCCTGAACAACAGATGCATCTGAAACAATTCATGGAAGGAAAAAATTACATTGTAGCCAACCTCTCTGAAGAGGTAAATGAAGAGGATTCGTCTGTAAATAAAATAGGTGTACATAACTTTAGATACCTTGTAAAAAATCCCCCTTTTTATATTTCTATAAAGATAATGGATAAGATCGTCCATTGTTGC
>JASDQU010754566.1:20634-36072 GCA_032191745.1 Picea mariana
TGGTCATTTTTCTTCACAGTGTCCAAACTGGAGGGGAAGGGGAATAAGGAAGCAATCATCGACAATAGAGGTTGATGAGGTTGTAGACATGATCAAAGGGATATCTCATTTGTCTTCTCCATTTTAGGTACACTTTTCAGCAGCAGGACTTGGCTGGTGGATAGGGGACCATCTTTCCATATGACATGTACTAGAGAGTTATTTGAAACTTTCAGAAACATTGGCTCATAATTGTTTGTGGATCTTGGCGCGGGGGCCAAGCATGCAGTACAAGGATCTGGTACAATATCATTCCGATTGGATTCAAGAGAGGTGTTGAGCGTGTCAAATGTGTTATGGGTGCCAAAAATCAAAAGGAGTGTCCTCTCAGTCTCAAAGGGTACCACATATTATTTTGAGATGGACATATATTGTTTGCGCAAAGATGATCTAGTTTCATATCAACAATGATTCTTGGCATTAGGGAGGGAAACCTGTATAGGTTGAGGGTCCAACCTATGCATTTTGTAACTAGCAAGAGCAGAGAGACAAATGAGGAGGAGCATGTGGCTCCACTAATGATGAGGCATGTGGCCCTACCAATAGCACAAAGGGAGCAGGTAGCTCCACTCGTGGTGAGGCAGGTGGCCCCACCAGTAGCACAAGTACTTAGGGAGTAGGTATCTCCACTAGTGGTGAAGCATGTAGCTCCACTAGTGGTACAGGTTCAGAGGGAGCCAAATTTTAGAGGGATTTATATCTCAAGATTCAGTGGGGAGGAGAAACCTTCTAGGACTTTGCAAAGGAAAGTGGATAGGGAGCAGGTAGCTCTAGAGGTTGTGGAGACTCAGAGGGAGTCTGACTTCATAGGGAGTCAATGGATTCAGAGGGAGAAAAGAGAATCAGAGGGAGTCTGTCTTCAAAGGGAGTCAGAAGGCTCAGAGGGAGAGTCAAACATTTAGTGGTAACCAACCTTCAGGTCTAGATGGGAGAGAGGAATCTTCCAAGACTGTCAAGATGGTGTCATGTGTTGAGATAACCAAGCAGGAGGATTATAGGAGCAGGATTACTTACAAGATGGGATCATTTCAGACAACAATATTTTCTTCAGTGATCGAGGATGCATCCAGACAGAAGGATTAGAGAGCATGATTTTCCTCGGTAATGGAGGAAGCAACCAATTAGGAATATTGGAGAGCATCTTTGGTAGCATATCTAGGATGGGAGATAAATCTATTTCCAAGTGATGATGGAGGATGGAATTCCTCTCTTGCTTAATGAGATTGTTGATGCTTTGGTAGCATCGGGAGGCATTCCCACTTGTGAAGTGTGGTGAGAATACCTCCCTAGCTAAGAGGTAGTGTTGATTTTTGTAGCTTCGAGAAGGTATTCTCACATGAAACTAGGTCTTGGGCATGTGGGAATCGTCATGGGCACCACATCACACTTTCGGTTTTGTGAAAACCCCCTTGGATTTGAGTTGGGGCTTCTCGGGTTTGGTGATGGAATTTTTGGGATTGTGTTGGGGCTTCACACCCACAAGGATAGCCTAATTTGATGTTGACTTGTGCAGGGGATTCTATGGTGACCTCTAAGGATTGTGAATAAATTAGAGAGGTCATTGTGACATTACACAATCATGTAGAGAGTGTGGAGACATGATAGAACTAGCATAAGTGAGTCTACACTTGTGCTAAAAGGATTGGTGATCGTAGCAAAGGGAAAGTTTGCATGGTGGCAAAGTTGTCCCTGAAGAGAGAAGCAAAGAAGGTCGTACAAGTTGAGCGAAATTTTTGTACTATATGTGGCTTGTAGGAGGACGAAGCACGTATATACGTGGGTTGCAGAAGGACAAATCACGTATAGGGTACACGTGGATTGCAATGGAGAAAACAATGTATATATGTGGTTTTCCAATAAGGTAAATCACGTATCTGATTTCCTGGGTAGGTACAGATATGTATAGGATGAGAGGTGATGTCAATAGACCATACAAGTGGTCTACAACAGATTCGTGGGCAAAGGATATTTCCAGGATATTTTTGAGGTTTGGTTTTCTAATTTGTATGATTATTGGAGAACAAGGTTTTTCCCATTTTTTGGTGACCTTGGAGGACGAGCTTGTCCTTAGATTCTTGTGACATTGTATTGGTTGGGGGGGTTGGTTTTTCCCTCGGGATTTTTGATGATAACAATATTGCATAACTGAAATTGTGTCTCGTGTGTATTGATGATTCATCTATGATCTTTTTGTTTTCGTTGCATATGTTTTCAGTCAATGATTTCAGTGTAAAGTTTTTCAATGATAACAGCTAGGCTTTTACTATTAGATCACTAGGAAACAATTTTCAAATATKAAATTAGTCACATAGAGTTGCATGTGAAAATTGACATATTGCAATATCTCAAATTAAAATTTTGAATGGTCTTCAATTTAAACCTCATTTCTCATATGATCAATATGAAAACATGAAAAGTCTAACWARGGTAACTATAAGAAATATTAAARAGAATAGTTTWAAAAKATCACTATGTAATCTATGTGTTATTAATTATATGCATCCTATTAGTCTCTTAATATTCATAATATTCATCTTATYCCTGATATAACATTTAAAATGATCCTTTTGATAATACTCTCTAAATTATAATACTCTCTAAATTATAGATAATATTTGAATATTATTATTAATGGTTGAATATTGTTATTACAATWTTAATATTACAATGTAARATATAATGTTGTCATTACATTGTTATACTCAAACATCAATGTTATTACTTTATAGTATTCTCTATGACTCAACATCAGTTGGCACTTCACTAGTACAACACTGTGACTATTACCATGAATATTATTTGGCAATAACAAACACACCATTGGACGACATTGTCATTATTATTTACCACCCCATTCAGACAAATTCATGGAGAATTGGATGGGAATCTAAGAATTTTGTGGAGGAAACGAGTACTTTTCTAGATGGGAGTATAGGGGCTTCTATGGAGTAATTTAAGCTTTCATTGTTGAGAATACAAGGCTTCARTGGAGGATTTTAAAGTTTTGTGAACATGTGTTTAAGGTTTCTTGACTTTTGTGGAATAAATATTTTGAACTGACTTGTGTCGTGRATGGGAATCTAGGATTTCTTGGATGAATTTTGAARAGAAATTTTCAACATTTTAATGATAGCATCCCAAATTTTAAATGTGTAAAGAAACATTATTTTTAATGTTAAGATTTATTTGKATCATTATAATTTTTTTATGATGAGGATGATGATTATTACATGATATTGATACTAACTTTGTTTTATAAGATTTWAGGAAAAATGATAAGGAATCAGTGGATTTAATTTAGAATTTTTATTTTTATGTTTTATAAGATTGGAGACAAACTTTCCTAAATCTCCATAGTTTTAATGAGTTAACATAAARTAGTTATTATTACAAATATTTTGAAATGAAAATTTAATTTTAAATATAAATATGACATTATATAATAAAATACTTTAATTTCTCCAACTTCTTGGTATYAAAAATATAACAAAGTCTTTAATAATAAATTATATAAACAAACTTGAAACAATTAATCTTACTACATCTTATTTATTTAATCTATTGCAACACATCTATTTTCTTTCTTTTAATTGTTGTTTTCTATTATTTAAGGTAATCTTTATTACAATGTATTTACTTTGTTGTTTTTACTCCTATTAATTGTTTTCTAGTGTTTAGTTTATAAGTCACCTAAGTTGTAATCTCTTTTTTTTCCCATAGGACTTAAGATCTTATGGATGATTTAATTAAAACACGATCTCTTTAAACTTTAAAGTAGCACATATATTCTTTTGAAACATCACTATAATCGTAGTAGATTTATATGTAGTAACACTAGGGTTAAAATTAATCCTTGTGTTGTGTTTTGTAGTTTTAGGATTAGGGACAGATAAACACATTTTACATCTTCGACTTTTCGAAGATTTTCAGCTAGTTATAAAGTGGATGAACAATAGGCACTATATTTAGTGTGTGGCACTTTGGTAGATCAATTTAAAGAGAATTCTCAATATTCACTCTCATTAAATTTAATCATGTTTATAAGGAATTGAACACACAATTTAAAGAGAATTCTCAATATTCACTCTCATCAAATTTACTCATGTTTATAAACAATTGAACACATTTGCAAATTCTTTATGTAAGGAGGGCTTACTTGATGTTTCTTAGTTTTGGTCCAACATTTATTGAGTCAAGGATGATACTTTAAATATTTTTTTCTAATATATATTTTATGTTGATGTGTATTATTTGGATTGTGTTTTAGTCATTGAATGATCCTCGAGGATGATATGTATGACTACTTTTATCTTTTTTTTTAAGGCTCTAAATAATAATTTAGGGACTATATTTTTACTCATTTCTTGGTAAGACTAAGTTGAAAAGTGAAATTTCTCTTGGTGATAGTGAACAATATTTTGATATGCATATGTGGGAATTAGGTTTTTGTCCTGGGCATGTTTTTGTTGTATACAAAGTGCTTCGTGCACTTAAATAATGTGTATTTTATTTTATTTCAGAATAAAATATGTGTCATTTCTCACCCACGGACTTTATTTCGACAGTTGACATTCCTACCAGACATATGGGGTATGATAGGATGTCTTCAAAAGGGTTGGGTATGTCTAGAGACAGATGTTCAGGCTCTCTCCATCCTTATGAGGTTACAGAAGTCCCGAAGGTTCCCATTGGTGGTGATTGTTTAGACTCGGATTGTCCTGATTTTCCTACGGGTGGCGATAGATGTCCAAAATACTTTTTGTTAAATGGCTCACTAAAATTTCAATCCAAGGTTGTAGAGGCCTTTTCACCCACGCTACTTTCTATCTCCAATTTAACTACCAAGCCTTCCCCCTCTACATACCGCTCCAATGTGACTATCAGGAAAAAGGCTAGACCCTGCAACCCTAAGAAACCTCCCGGGGCCACTAAAGGTGGTTTGACACATTTTGGAGCATTGTCATTGGTTGTTTTAGAACCGGATTGTTCCCTTGAACCTGTCCTCCCTAACTCCTTGAACCCTATTCTAGATAGGGTTCCCCCCCTGGCCCTTAGAGCAAGCCAGCCGACTACAGATGTTCCCTTGTGATTATTTTGTCCTTCAATCTCTGTGGGTTTGGGGGGCCCACAAAAATTGCTTCCCTAAAAATGCTTCTAACACAGGTTAACCCAGATTTTGTCTTTCTTCAAGAAACCTTATTGGACGGTGAAAAAGATAAAATATGTTTTCTTCAATATCTTCCGATGTGGAACGCATTTTCTCTGATCCAAGTGGTCATTATGGTGGATTATTGAGTGGTGGAACCCAACTTATGTTGAGTTATGTTCATTTGGCACCTCTTTAGGTATATATCTGGAGGGAATATTCAAACAGTCCTCGGAAAATATAAAAATTCTCAATTTTTATGCTCCTTATAAATATAGGGAAAGTTTTTGGCAACCTATTTTAGATTATGGTTTACTAAGTGAAGAGGGCATTATAGTTGGAGGCTACCTTAATTTCACCCTTTCTGCCCGAGAGGTGTGGGGGAATTTGGCTAGAAGTAACCCACTTGCAGATTTATTTTCAAATATTATTCCAACTTCTAGTTTAGTGGATATCCATCCGACTCAAATGGATCCTACTTGGAGAAATGGCAGAGYAGGAACAACTAGTATCTCGAAAATATTGGATCGGTTTCTTCTTGATGAAACTCTACTTGGAAGTCATAGTAAAATCAGATCTTGGATTAKAAACTCTACCATTTCATATCATAATCCGATTTTCTTACAGTTTGAGAAGTCCTCCCATAAAGTTTCCCCTCCCTTTAAATTCAACAACACTTGGATTTATGATCYGAGGTTTTCTTCTCTTATTAAGAATACATGGTACTCCATGGAAAACTGATCATATATTTCTTCTATCCAACTGTTGTGTGCAAAATTGAGRAACTTAAAGAAAGCAGTTGTACTCTGGCAGAGAAATAAATAAAAATCAAATACACTCAGAACTCCATCATATTGAGGAAAAAATGACAGAGATATTTGTGAATTTCCCATCACAGGTGTTTGTACAGGAAGACATGGATTTTCTTAGGTCACTAAAAAAAAGGAAAGATAATATACTATCTATAGAAGAATCCACTTGGAGGCTCAGAAGTCGCAATATGGATTGATAAGGGTGACAAGAACACTAATTTGTTTTCATAAATTTGCCTCCCAAAGAATATGCCAAAACATTATCCGAGATATAGTTGATGATGCAGGATGCCACAAATCTGCAGATAATGTTATTAAAGAGATCGCATATAAACATTTCAAAGACCAATTCAATACGATATAGGTAGAGGATACATGTAATCAAATCAAAGTACTCAAGAATGTGCCTGGGTTTTTTAATGATGTAGAAAGTGATGAGATTGGAAAATCTGTCACTTTAGAAGAAGTTAAGGAAAATGTTAGTACAATGCCAAAATATAAAAGCCCAGACCTGGATGGGTGGACACAGGAAATCTTTCAGGATTTTTTTTTATATTATGGGGGAGGATATTCACGGGGCTATTGAGGAATCCATATGTACAAGTCATATTCTGGGTGCTCTCAATGCTACATTCATTTCCCTTATCCCCAAGGTGAGCAAGCCAGAATCCTTTCATGAATTTAGACCAATTTCCCTCTGTAACTTTGTATATAAAGTTTTATCTAAAATCATTGCCACACGGATGAAAGATAAATTGGCATCAAGTATTTCCTATGAACGGTTTGGATTCCTTAAAGATGGATTAATTTTTTATGTTGTGGGGATAGCATAAGAGTGTTTACATACTGCTAAGTCTAAGAAGTTAAGCTCAATTATTCTAAAGTTTGACTTAAAGAAAGCATATGATAAAGTGAGCTGGCAATTTCTACAGATGTTATTAATCCAAATCGGGTTAAAATGGAAGGTTACCCAATGGATTATGGCTTGTGTAACTTTTGTTAACATGACAGTTTTAATAAATGGATCCCCTACTGATTTCTTTAAGAGTTATCGAGGGTTACGTCAGGTTTGTCCTCTCTCCCCCTGTTATTCCTATTGGTTGTCGAGTGTTTTAGTAGATTATTGAAAAAGGATGTGGATGAAGGGTCTTTTCATGGACTCAAAGTTGCTACTGAGACTATAATCTCACATCTTTTCTTTGTCGATGATGTTCTCATTTTACGTGTTGGCAAAATTGAAGATTGGATGGAGCTTCAATCTATTTTAACAAGTTTATGCCATGCCTATGGTATGGATGTTAACTACCAAAAGATGTGCTTTCTTGCACAAAATATGAAACCCAGTATGGAGAAAAGGATGCAGGAAACATTAATTATTCAGTTTATTAGCATTGATAAAGGTATGAAATACCTGGGATTCTATTTAAAACCTAACAACTATAGGGTGGTGGATTGGAATTGGATGGTTCAAAACGTTGAGAAGAGAATTGGAAATTGGTCTTTCTGTTGGCTCTCATTGGGAGCCAAACTTATTTTAGAAAAATATGTGCTACAAAGCCTCCCTGTGTACTGGCTTAGTTTAGCCAAGATTCCTTCTTCCATACTACACATGATTCAACAGCTCATTGCTAATTTCATATGGAGAGGAGCTAGAAAAAATATAGACTTTCACTTAACTAAATGGAAAAACATCGCTAGGCCAAAGGAAAATGGTGGATGGGGTATACAAAATATATTTTGGTTTTCCCAATCCTTGGTTGCCAAGTCTTGCTGGAGAGGTCTATTTAGAAAAGGATTGTGGAATTTGGTTCTTAAAAAAAATACCTTAAAGGTATTGATCTGACGTCTTGGTTGCGCAAATATGATTGTAAGTTCTTGGTAGCCTCTATTATCTGGAAAAATTTCATGGATTATATTCCTATTATAAAGCGGTGGTTGGATGTGGTAAACAAGTCATTCTTGGGATGGACTCTTTCATAGAAGGTAATGCATCTTGCATACTCTCAGGCCCCTTAATTCAGCATCTTAACAATCTTCATGTATTCTCATTAGCACATGTGGCCTTACCATATGATGTTGGTACTAATCAAGTATGGCTTGAAGCTAACCACCTTGGTCTGTTAGGGGAGTTGGATACAGAATGGAGCAACTTCCTTTTAGTGTTGCGGAGCTGTGGAATCTCTCTTAACAATTTCAAGGATAAGATAGTCTGGTCTTGGAACAGGGATATGGGTTCTGTAAATATTAATTTATCATATCAATCCATTTCTTTCATTAACCTCATGGATGGAAATAGATGGTGGTATAAGTCAATTTGAAAAGTAAATATCCCAAGTAAAATTATTTGTTTCATGTGGTTGTGTCTGAAGGACTATATTCTTACTGGTGCAAATTATAACATAGGGGGTGGTATTGGACCTTCAATATGTAGTCTTTGTCTCAGAGATGAAGAGACAACTACACATATCTCTCTACACTATGAAACTACACAATTCATATTGAAAGATATATTAAGTTATCTCAAAATCCCAGAAGCTTGGAGTTGTTCTTTTTTAGAAGATAATATGTTTCAATGGTTCACACATACCCAAAGATGCGACATATTCTCTTTCTGGTGATTTGGGGCATCTTCAAGTACATGAATAAATTATTGTTTGAGAATTAACACAGGCAGGATACCAGAATAGTCACAAAAATCCTTCTTTCAATTAAAGAACTCAATGGGGCATGCGAAGTTGACAAAATTGATTACATACTTAATCCAGTGTTCTTTGATGATAATCCAATAGAATTCTATGATGGTTTAATTGTTGATGATATTTGTGGCATAGGTATCTTTCTTAAAATTAATTCAGATCATTTATTTAAGGCACATTTTGATGGTGGTAAAGGAAACAATATGAAGGCAGAAATATTGGGACTATGTGGTCTCTTACACTTTGCTTCTAGATTATCCATAAGTAAGATGATGGTGGTTGGAGATTCCAAGGTGGCCATTGACTGAATTAATGATAAATCAAATATGAACCTGTTATATTTAAACACCTGGAAAGATCAAATCAGGAATCTAAAAGATCAGTTTGATGGAATCAAATTTATGCATGTACACAGGAATTTCAACACTGAAGCATATACACTATCCAAAAGGGCGTTGGACTATCGTACAGGATGTTTTTTTTTTTTTAGGAATCTATAAAAGGAAATGTAGTTAATGCAGATAGCTACCTACTATTTTAAAGTCAAAAACTCAATGACCATATGCTCTAGATGAAAATTTTTGTATCAAGACATGTACTATTATATTTTGTATTAGCATGCACCTCCTAGATTGAAGTCAATAGGAACAGATTTTGAATAGTTTAAAGTCTTATGTTAAACTATCAATAAATTTGTTGTGCTTTCAAGAGATGATCAGTTTTTTGTTCCATATGTATTCAAAAGGTTCACTTGTTTCCTAATAGAATAACAATGAAATTATTTTTTTCTGCGTGAAAAAAAAAAATGTGTCATTTTTCTTTGTGTTAGAATTAAATATATTCATCTATTTTTTTTTTGTTTTTTTGGAATTAATCCTCCACAAATACTAAAATAGACTTGACGTTGTTGCTACCATGACAAATGAAAAAATTACTCTCTTTAATTTTTCTCTCCTTTTCATAAGGAGATTACATTAATCAATAGAGATATGGGGCAAATGAATTATTAGCAATAAATAAAAAAATTGAAATAAAGCTTATACATATGTTGATTTATTTATTAACTAAGATTGGAACTATGTGCTTTATTCTTGGTTTTATCTAAATATGGAATTTATTAGTTTGAGGATCAATGAGTATGCATGCATTCAATCCCCCTTGATGCTCAATTTAGTAACTTCTAACATCTTTCTCAGATTTTCAAAGTTCTCCTTTGACAATCATTTAGTGAACACATATCCAAGTTAATCACTAGATTTATTCAATCTTTGACCATGTACTACATGTTCTCTGATAAAGTGATCACATATATTTATGTGCTTAGTACAACCATGGAATGTTAAATTTGGCAGCATCGACAGTAATTCTCCAATGAGAGGCCATATGGGCCACCCTGAGGCTAGCCAGGGAGATTTGGAGAATCAACCAATCTTGTTAGGTATTGAAAAAATCCAGGGGGAATGTACAACCTCTGTGAGTCAAACCAAAATTTAGGACGAACGAGATGCTATGTGAGTCTAATGCAAAATTCAGGGGGAAGGTACAACCTCTGTAAGCATAGACAGTCTAGTGTAAAAGTCAGGGGGAATGTACAACCTCTGTGAGCATAGACAAATAAGTGCAAAATTCAGGGGGAACGTACAACCTCTGTGAGCCTAGTCAAACCTTGTGAGCCATGAGAAAAAGTCAAGGCATCTAGCAAAAGTTAAGTTAAATATAAAATTCCTATGAGATAGAAACAAACGATATTCCTAATATTTCAAATGATATAAATGTATTGATCTAGTGCGTTGCCACGTGTAACATTATCCACCATGAAGAGAATTGCGAATTGCCTTGTAAAGTGTCAAGTTGTAACTGAAGTCTTAAGTCTAGTTCTATTTTAGAACTAAAGTGTAATGTTGAGTTGCAACTAAAGTCTTTAGTCTAGTTCTATTTTAGAACTAAAGTGTAATGTTGAGTTGCAACCAAAGTCTTAAGTCTAGTTCTATTTTAGAACTAAAGTGTAATGTTGAGTTGTAACTGAAGTCTCAAGTCTAGTTCTATTTTCGAACTAAAGTATAATGTTGAGTTGTAACTGAAGTCTCAAGTCTAGTTCTATTTTTTGAACTAAAGCATACCAGTCTCAAGTCTAGTTCTATTTTCGAACTAAATTGTAATGTTGAGTTGTAACCAGTCTCAAGTATAGTTCTAAGTTCGAACTAAAGYATGAAGTTGAGTTATGATTAACTCATGCAAACAAGTTACTATTTCGAGTCTCCCCTCTTCTCCTCTTCAGCCTATACAAGTAGAGGYCGGCCCATGAATTTCTGATATGCAGGTTAAGGGTGCAACAATAGAGACAAACATATCAATGATAAAGAGGGAACATACCAAAGCARCATATCAATGTTGTATATCAACAATAGAGGCAGCATATCATAGGTCTATTTCAACAAGGTCTTTTAGGTCTTTGTCAGGTCAGATTCATCTTGGCAAGCTCTTTAAGAGCATAAMATTCATGGTGGATATTTGTAAGTGATCTTACATTATTAATGCAATAAAGGAATATCGTTTGCTAGGGTTTTTCTCCCTGTAMAGGATTTCCCCAGGGTATATGTGTTGTTGATGTGCATTCTTACTCATATACATAGTTATTTCTATTTGATTTTGATTTGGTATTGTTGAAGTGTATTAAGATGGAATCAAAGTGTTGAAGAAAATAAAAGAATTAATTTGCATAAGAAATCAAGCCCATAATTTAACATGGTATCAAAGCTTAGGGTGTGTTAAACGTGTTGAAGTGCAACAACAGGTACACACAGATCTAAGCTAGCTTTATTAAGTTTCCAATGTGAGGTCCATGGCATCCTCCATTTCAGTCAGGGTCGAGGATAGGATCGAAGGAGCTTCCAACTTCAATGTGCGGAAGCTCCAGATAACAAATATCCTGCAGGAGCATGATCTTGAGCAGTATGTGACCACAGTGGTGGAGGAACCCATGAATAATGTAGGAAGAACAACCTTCAGGAAGAGTCAAGCAAAGGCCAAGCGAATCATCTTTGACTTAGTCAAAGAGAGTATAATGTCTGCAATGACTTCGTTGATGCCTGCCAAGGATTGTATGGATACCTTGGTGAATAAGTATGAGAAACAGGCTCCAAGTCAAAAGAGGACACTTAAGAACAAGCTTAATTATTTGAATATGGAGAAAGGTGAATCAATGGCATCTTTTTGTACCAGGATAGCCCAGATCAGAGATCAACTTTTTGTCACAGGGGTGACAGTGGATGATGATGATTTAGTGCACGCTATTTTTTATGGTCTTTCTTCTTCATGGGAGACCTTCTTATCCAGTGTAAATGGGAGAGAGATTCAGCCCATGTTTGAGAGGTTATGGCACAATTGTCTCGAGGAGGAGAGTCACACAACTACCAGGAACGAGCCAACGAAAGAAGAAAACTTAGCTTTAGCATCAAGATTCAATGGAAACAAGAAAGGCACTTTCTAGAAAGGCTCTTCGAGGAAGCCAAACACAAAAAGTACATTCAAAGGAAAGATATTGATACATCTAAGATTAAATGCTTTAGTTGTAATAAGTTGGGTCATTTTGCTAAATATTGTTGGTTTAGAAAGAAATATCCAAGGAAAGGGAAACATCATGCCTCAACTATCGAGGATGATGAATCCAAAAGAAATAAAAAAAAGTCCTTCTAATGAGAAAGAAAATAGAAAATAATATTATTACTTGGTTTATGCCTTATCCAGTTCATTTTTCATGGGGCCAAAAACTTGGTTAGTAGACAGTGGTGCATCAAAGCACATGACAGGGTTCAAGGAGATCCTCTCAGATTTCGAGACAAAATCTTTTGTAGAGTATGTTGAGCTTGGGAATGAAAAATGTTACAAGATAGAGGGAGTAGGCTCTATCTCCTTCAGATTGGAATCTGGGGCTAGACTTCATGTTGATGAAGTATTATATGTTCCGGGGCTCAAGAAGAATCTACTATCAGTTGCAACCCTTGAGGACAAGGGATATTGGGTGATCTTCAAGGACAGGAAGGCACTACTATGGGCTAAAGGTAGCCACTTAAGTACAACAAAACCCATTGGAACATGCAGTGGAGGACTGTACGTTGTGTCAAGATAGTCAGTTTAGGAATTGGCTCATGATGCGACTAGCTCCAGCAAGTTGTGGCACAAAAGACTTGGACATCTTCATTACAAAGCTCTTCCAAATATACAGAACATGGTATGTGGCATGCCCTCTATTTCTCTTAGTAAAAATGAAATTTGTAATGGATGCATGCTAGGTAAAAATATAAAGAAAGCATTTCCTAGTAGTGACAACAGAGCTCATAGCATCTTAGAACTGGTTCATTCTGTTGTATGTGGTCCCATGTCATCTCCCTCACTCAATGTTTGTTTGTATTATGTCATTTTTATTGATGATTACTCAAGAAAATGTTGGATATATTTCCTTAAAGCTAAAAGTGACACATTTGATAAATTCAAAGAGTATAAATCCTTGGTTGAAAAGAAAACAGGGAAACACATAAGAATCCTTAGAACAAACAATGGAGATTTTGAATCTCTCCAGTTTGAGGATTTCTGCAAATCAACAGGAATCGAGAGACAGTTGACTGTGCCATATAACCCTCAGCAAAATGGAGTTGCTAAGAGGAAAAACATGACAATTTGTGAGGCAGCGAAAGCAATGATGTTTGACCAGGATCTGCCAAATTCTTTATGGGTAGAAGCTACCTCCACTGTCGTGTATATTCAGAACAGGTGTACACATGTTATCTTGAAGGACAAGACTTTTGAAGGGGTCTTCTCAGGGATCAAACCTAAAGTAGGGCATCTAAGGATATTTGGGTGTCATGTGTATATTAATATTCCTAAGGAAAAGAGGACAAAGATGGAACTCTCAAGAAAGAAAGGGGTTTTTGTGGGGTACAGTGAGAACTCCAAGGCTTACAGGATTTATGTACCAGGTAAGAGGTAAATAGAGGTAATAAGAGATGTTACTTTCCATGAGGAAGCCGCATTTAAGAAATCCAGAGAGCTTCAACAAGAATCAGAAGCAGTTCAGCCAGCTTCACCCTCTTCTGAAAATGAAGAGTCGGATGATCAGAGGGAGGAACCTCGTGAAGGGCCAAGTAATGAGCCCCTAGAGCCCGCTGAAGTGTTAGAAAGAACTCTTGAAGAACCTCCAGCCAAAATGAAGCTAGGATGGCTTAAAGAAATAGTGCAAGAAGCAGGAAGGATAGTCATTCCCAAAGGAACTTTCAAGGAAAGGAAGAGGCCTCATAGGTTTGGAGGCTATGTTTCACTGATGAGCAGCATTGGTGATGTCAAACCTTCTTCATTTGAAGAAGAAGATAAATTACAAGTATGGAAGGATTCCATGCTTGATGAATACAGGTCTATTATAAAGAACAATGTTTGGGACATTGTGCCGAGGCCAAAAGACAAATCAGTGGTTTTTTCCAAATGGATCTATAAGATCAAACATGCAGKTGACGGAAGTGTGGAAAAGTTCAAAGAAATATTTGTAGCCAGAGGCTTCACTTAGAAAGAAGGAATCCACTATGAAGAGACTTTTTCTCCTATAGCTAGGTATACCTCCATTCGAACTATTATTGCTTTAGCTCTCGTTCTTGGTTGGAACCTACATCAGATGGATGTAAAAACAACATTATTGAACAGAAAGATTGAACATGAGGTCTTTTTGGAACAACCAGATGGTTTTATAATGCATAACAAAGGCACTCATGTATGCAAGATAAGGAACGCCTTGTATGGTCTTAATTAGGCTCCTAGAGTTTGGTATGATAGGAATGATGGCTTTCTTAAAAGCCCGGGATTTCAGAAAAGTGATGTTGATGCAAATCTGTACTTCAAGGTAAGAGGTAACCAACCTGTTATACTAATCCTGTATGTTGATGATCTCTTTCTAACAGGAGATGAAGGGCTAATAGCCTAGTGTAAGAGGTAGCTAACCTCAGAATTCGAGATGAAAGACTTAGGCTTGATGCATTACTTCCTAGGATTGGAAGTATGGAAAAGACAGGGAGAGATATTTCTGGCACAAGGAAAATACAGAGTGGATGTACTAAAGAGGTTTGGTATGATGGATTGTAAATCCATGTCTACTCTGATGATTACCAACCTAAGGAAGCTACATGATTCTAATACAGGTTCAAATTTGGTGGATCTCACCATGTATAGGCAGTTGATTGGATCATTGATGTACATGATCCACACTAGGCCATATATATGCTATGCAGTGATTGTAATGAGCCAGTTCATAACTGAACCGAGACAAAGACACTGGGTGGTGTTATCAGACTAATCGGTAGGTGCGGACACTAATAGATCTCCCTAGATCCACCTAGATCTAGAACAAAACAGGACAGGACATGACTCTTTCCCTAAGTTTTGAACATTGAATTAGCTAGTAGGAAGGAACAAGTAACATACCTTTATATCGCTTCCTAGTGTCTCTGTTTCTCCCACTTTGCTCCGGTGCTCTTGTGAGGTCAAGACCAAGACAATACAAACCAACCAAAGTGAAGATAGCACAATATATTCAACTGTCAAATTATGTGTATGATCAAGGAATTACACAATAAAGTGAGAATAGCTTTATGGGAAAGGGACATGCCACTGTATCATATTAATTGAAAGTAAAGATTACAACCTGATCGCCTTGATATTGCAAGCTTCCTTTCGATGGCTCTTGGCTCCAACACACACACTT
>JASDQU010754567.1:17952-32859 GCA_032191745.1 Picea mariana
GAGATTGGTTATTGGTTCTCAGAAGACTGAAAATACACAATTAAATGATTTATGAACGAGAAGTATCAAGAATATGAGACTATGAAATATGACCAATTTACTTACTATGATGGATTCCTCTTGCATGTTATCTGCTTGCTAGGGTTCATTTTTTAATTTCCTTTGCTTGAATTTTCTAACCAGTTGCAACTAATTGTTCTTGATTTGGTTTTGTTATTTTGGTTAGGCATTGTTTAACCAATTTTCAGTATAACCTCTCATGTGCGAAATAATTATTTTGTGTCTTACCTTTATGTCAAATAACGAATTCTCCAAATCTCTAAAGTTCATTGAAAGTTGGTGTAATGTTTCTTCAATATATTATTTTTTGTTTACATAACTAACTAACCAACTTTCCACTTCCAATTCTGAATACTCGATCAAATTTTTGAATCTCTTAGTTGACGCAGTCTTTAACAATTCCACTTTATTTTCAAATTGCTCTTTTGTCATTAGCATTGAATTTAATATAAACCTTGGGTCTTCAACTTCTTTGGTTTTCCCATCTAAGTTCGACTCAATTAATTTTAAATATGATTCTCCCCTTTTGACACTTATGGTATCACAATCGACCAATATTTCTTTTAGATATTTTATTCTTTTAATCCAGCATGCTTTGAGTTGCTTTATGTGGATTGGTGAAGGCAATTTCTCCTCTTTTCTTCTATACGCACTCATGCTTTAAACTTTTACAACAAATGTATAAACAACCCCTTTATAGAACTCCTCATCATTATCTAGGTCTGCTTGAAGGTACTGTCTCAAATTTGTAGTTCTTGATCCCAAAGAAACAAAATTATTTGTCAGTTACCATGTCTCAAGGATAAGAGACATTCATTTCTTAATGTTTTCTCCAGAATATATTTGGACAACTATAACATCCCTCTCTTGCACGCACTGAGCGGACTTATTCTTTGAGGACACTTGCGTGCAAGTGATCTGGGTCATTATACTATTGGATGTTTTGATTATGATTATGAGACATTATGGATTTGATGATATGTTATTTTTTTTGTGTTTACATCGATAGGTTCTATTGACTCGGTTCCCCTGAGTGTGCAGGACAGTGGTCGTTGAGGATGTCGAGGCATCGAGGAAACTCCTGGGACTCCAGATTGAGTTAGGGAGTGGACTATTATGGTTTGAATGTTGTTGATGTGACATATGTACATATGATTAGATATTATGATGTTCATTGTTATTGTTGACATGTTTCATTGATGGATGCAGGATGACGATAGCTTTCTGACCAGACTCACATTTGGAATAAAGGGGTCACACACGACAACCAGAGAGAATGAGGGAGAGGTGTGGCAACAACCCTTCCACAACATACTAGCACTTTCATCGTGGCTCGAACTGTAGTTTAACGATTACCTAGTTCAAGAGACCCATGATGTCGTGAGGGCAGACTGTGACAGTCACTCACAATGATTCTAAGGGGTGCGCAATAAGGCAAGGTCCTTATTCCTTAGAGGCCCTTAGTCTCCCACAAGATCACTTGATGGAGTATTAAATCCAGGGGTTTGACGTCTACCAAATTCAGTCAAGAGGCGAGTGGCACCCTTGGAGCACGTAGTGCATCTTTAAGGGAACGTCGCACAAATAAAACATAAAGAGGCGAGTGGCACCCTTGGAGCACGCAGTGCGTCCTGAAGGGCATGTCGCAATTTTAACTGGTAAGTGAATAAACCTAGCACCTAGAAAACTATGCCTCCTTAGGACCTGGTCAGCCTTAAAATGAATGATGTGATGAGTAAGTTTAATAAAAAAAATTCCCTTAAGAACTATCACCAAGCCTAGTGAATTTAAAACCTAGGTCTAAGTAGAACCTCTGAACAAAAAATAATTAGACATGTAACAAGAAGGGGGTAAAGAAATTCAAACTTTAATTATTAAAGTAAAAATTATATTGGAGGATTAAATTTATTAAAAAGGTAAATGGTTGTTTTTATACACTTGCTAAATATGATTTTTAGTTAAAAAGAAAAATGGGGAAACTTAAAGAAAAGAGGAATTTCTAACTTAGTAAGGAATCTAGCCTTTGGAACTTTCTATTTATGAACTCAACTAGGAATTAAGTAAGGTGTAAGTCATTTAAGAATTCTAAGGGAAGAATGGGACACCGAGGAGCGTTTTTAGGAACGCTTTTAGGTGGGTGAGGGAAATAGGAAAATTTAATTAATTAATAAATTGATTTTCTGGTGCAACTAGGGGATCGGGCGACATGTATACGGGGGAGGTTATTTGTAATTAAATAAATAAAAAAAGAATCTAATAAGGGTTTGAGAAACTAATGACTAAGAAACTCTATAAAAGGATGGCAGAGGAGGAGTATGAGGGACATTTGGCTTGTGTAACGTTACACTATCGAATTTCTTTTTGACTGAACTTACTCTTGTGGGAGTTGGGATACCCAGCTCGAGTGACGAGTGGTAGCTCAACCTTACAAGGCGAGCTGGGGAGTTAGCATTCTCTGGTATTGTGTGCATGGCCCCTTTGTGGCTCGAGGGGCTCAGGGGGAAGAAAAGTACCCCTGACGTTGGATGGGAGGTACCACTGAGGTCTCGGCAGTTGGAAAACAGTACTTGGACGGAGCGCAAGTAGGACTCGGATGGGGCACGAGAACGGGATAACGACTTCTAGTATTTGTCGTCGGTTATAAGTAAGCAACACTATTGTTTGTTTAAAAATAAAAGTAAAAGTTGGTCTAAATTTTATGTACATGAATATCTATAATGGCGAAGGTTGAAATTGATGTTGGACAACAATGGTGAAATGTAATTCAATAATTTTATTCCAGATTAGAATTGTGATTGTGGCAATGAATTAGTTTCAGTATTTCCTTATTGTTTAATGAAAAAAATGTTCGTTGATATGAATTCATGGTTTCACAGGACCCCTAATATAAAAATACACGAATAAATGATTTGTCTTATGGCATTGCAATCGCATTTGTAGTCTTACTTATTCTAAGGCGCCAGATTAAGATTCTCTCTTGTGATCGCTGGGTTCAAATTCCATCATCAACACTTCAAGTTATACATCTTACAGGATTTTCCCGAAGCGTAAATAAAAATGTTCGAAATTTTCTTTTCTCTGAATTAACTTAGATCTATTTTAGGAACCTAGATCTATTACTGAAGATAATTTTTCAAATAATGTAGTAGATCTATAATTTGCATATGAACTCCTCTTGGATTTTTTTTATTTTATAGATTCAGGATTACCTATCGATGGAAAATTTTGTTTCAATAGTCAGGGTCACCCACACACAAACTTTTAGGCACAACCCCCCTTTCCCGAAGTTTACCAGAAAAATATTCACGGACATACCCATCCTTCTCATTCTGTATAATAACCTTGTCTTCTCCCAATGCCATTACCTTTAAGTTTATGGTTTTTAACATGATAATAACAATTGCAAACTTGGAGCTTTTTTTTATTATTATTATGTACTTGTTTATACAGTGTATCATGGAGATATCTTTCTTGGTCTGTTGATAACTAATCCGCATAGGAGATAAATTTCAATTTCGTCGGGTCGACTGCTTACAACAACAATTGCATTTTTTTAGGAATACTAATGCCTAAACTGCTTCGTAAATACTACTATGTGTAACTTGATGTAAGCATGGCATTATAGAATCACAACCTTATTGGTCTTTGAGTTGCGCTTTGAGATTTCACCCCTTTTTTTTCACATTCAAAAGGTAAATCCTTGACTTGATATGGAACCTCCCTGTAATGACTCGATCAGAGTTATATCCTGTTCTCTTTGGTGTAATGACGCCTTCAAGGTCTTATCTGTGGAGCGGTTCAATGGATTTTTCCAAGAATAAAATAAAATCAATGCCCTTTAGCGTTGTTGGGCGACCCAATCCGCGATTTTTTCCTCATGGCATTCTTCACCTCAGAATTCTGTTATTTTCCTTATTGGGCTCGGTGACTTGCCAGAGCATTGCTAGAATGCCTGCCAACGTGCGGTAGGTAGGTGTCAATCCCTCTGCTTTCACTGAAAGGCATTCCATTGTCTGAACTTTTAAAATTTTATTTAGGAAATTTTGGTTTTATATAATTTTTCTGCACAAAATTATTAAATATATATTATTAAATCTAGTTGTCTCACACTTAAACAAATATTGCCAAATATATTGTCATTATTCTTCCATTTTATATCAATACTTGAAAATTTTCAGTTTTAAATAATTTGTTGCTTAAATTTTATCAAATATATTGTTGGATCTGGTTGTCTCCCACTTAACCATTTACTGCCAAATATTTTTACTACGCTTCCATTTATATCAATACTTTATATTGATAGTGAGTAACATTGATAATACACTAACAGATCTGGATGTGTCAAAATTAACAGAATTTATTTTCCACATATATTATAATCTCAATTTATATAGTTAACTTAACCTTATATATTCCCAGATGTATTATATTCTCAAATATATATATTATTATTATTCCACCATCTTGTCCTGATGGTTTAAGATGAGCAGTGAGATTTTGACAGTCAACTCTGA
Organism: Picea mariana; assembly: GCA_032191745.1. Taxonomy (NCBI): domain Eukaryota; kingdom Viridiplantae; phylum Streptophyta; class Pinopsida; order Pinales; family Pinaceae; genus Picea; species Picea mariana. Next base: position 22,527 of record JASDQU010754567.1, read on the forward strand.
CAGTAAAGCGAAAGGGATATAATTAAAATGGGAAACGAAAGAGAGAGGTATGCTTTAATGTATGGCAGGAAAAGGAAGGAAGCGTTCTGGTTGTTGCGATAACTTTATTAGTTTTATAAAAAAATTATGCTGCAATATTTTATCATTTTGTAGAATTATCAGTTTCATATATATACGTTTATGCTGCAGTGATTTATTAGTTTATAGAGTTCTCAATTTTACATATATTTTTATGCTACAATAAATTTCAGTTTCTTAAGTGAAGCGATTCCTTATCCCATAAGCATAACCAGAGGAACTCTTAGTGACTTTAACATAAGTCTATTATCGTTATGATTTTCCTTGAATAAGTATCTTTTGATGTAAAATCTTGTCAATAAAGTGAATATATATATAGAGGTAATACAAAGATAATTGTGACAAGGGTGCTACTTTGATTGTTTATACCTAAGTCTATATTATTGCCTTACTTTTTCTTCCTTTACAAAATTGTGGTTTCTTTTTCCTTTTATAGTGAATGGTATTTGGGCCTTGGATAAGACAGTTCCTTCAGAGTTGAATGTATGATAAGTGGAATTCTTTGTTGGGTCAATGGTAATTGAGTCTTGGATGGGTTTATGAGTAACGCCCAATAATTTTACCCTATAGTAAAATCGAATGTTTAATCATGCACACAACGTTAAGGGTAAGCGACTAATGATGACATGGGCTTGACCAAGAGGTTGGGTCATTCATTAGTAGGTGACACCTTAACTTAGCCTAAGTAATATAATATATGTTCTGTTTTAAATGTTTTAGCAATCAAAGGATGGTGTGATAGGAGTGGGTGAATTGAGGCATGTTTATTTTGAAATGCTTGGTTAATGATTAGATTAGGAAGAAAATGTAATTGTGTGCCTTAATTTCAGTTATCGTGTGTTGTTTAGAGTGGTTACTCTTGCAAGCAACAAATAGAATGTTGATGTATGATTGAATTAATGTCTAGATATTAGATTTATCTGGTTGTGCGTGGTGGGAGGCCACTTTTGATCGGCTGTTGTTTATTGTACGCCATGCACTTGTAGAGTCAATGATTTCTATTTCTTGTTCGCCTTGAATGTTAGTGTTACATGTGTCAGTTTGGTGTTGTTGCGTTTGGTTGAATGATGTTGTCTTGTAGCTCAGTAGGAGTGGTCTTGCTTGACTCGGGAGGGATGTAGACACCTCCTTGTTCCTCAGAACAATCGCCAACCTTGAGACCTTAAATGGTCAAAATCAATGGGAACCTGGTCTTGAGAGTTGCTTATGTGTCCTGGAGGTCCTAACCATGCAGGGTAAGATGTGAGGGTAGTCGTTTTTACTCTTCATATGATTGAATGTCGTATGTTTCTTCCTACTGCCTGATGTGCTAGTATGTTAGGTCATAAGTTCTTTGTTGTGTGATTTCATGCATTGTGTTCGTCGTCATGTTGCGATGTTTGAATGTATGGTTGTTATTAATTTCGCTCACAAAAAAAAAATGTACGGGTTTTGCGTCACCTGTTGTCGTACGAGGGGGTCGTAAAATATGGTATCATAGCCGGTTCGACCCGCGACTTGGGATCTCTACGACTTTCGTGACTAGATATTTTATTATAATTTCACTAATTAAATTGATGTGTATTCATGCAGGTAATCATGGTCAGAGGATGTCGCAGAGGCAAACAACGGAGTGCTAGGGGAGGAGGCGTGACGCCCCAATAGCATCCACGCCTGAGGGGTCTAACCCCCAGGGAGACGAACAGGTTTTCGAGAAGGAACATATAGCTATGGGTGATGTGGTTGGGTTGATGATGTCCTTTCAGTGGATGTCTGAGTCACTGATCAACCATTTTGATAGAGATGAGGCCAAGGCGACGGCACCCCCTGAGGGTCCACCGTGTGTTCTGGTCGGTACTGGTAGAATTCACCACGAACTCGAGAAGGTCAAATTTCATGAGTTCTTTGGTGCCACGGACAGCGCAGCCGCCGAGGCATGGTTTGAGAATATGGTGATGTGCTTTGCACTTCGCGACTATACCTCCAACATGAAGTTCTGCATGGCGGTCTTTCAAATGAAGGGGAGCATTCTTCTATGGTGGAAGACGCTCCTGCCATAATTGAACATGGTCGTCGAAGGCGTATCATGGGAGTTGTTCGAGGAACAATTCCGAGAGAGGTATCTATCTGAGGAATTCATTGAGCGTCAGCTCAATGAGTTCAACGCCTTGTGACAGGGCAGTCGTATGGTGCCCAAGTACGAGGCTCGTTCATGGAGCTTCTTTGGTATGCTTCCCACCTGAATATTGAGAAACTTAAGGTAAACAAGTTTGTGTTTGGCCTTAATTTCAGCATTCATGCAAAGGTTAGGATTATGATGCCTCAAACCTTGCATGATGTTGTTCAGAAGGCCCTCATAGCAGAGGAGGAGCTTATCAACGGGCGTCAGAGTAGGACTCCAGCGTGACCAGAGGGACAGGCATCATCTAGTGTGCAACAACATCAAACACCAGCTAGACATTCACCAAGATATCATGGCTTCCAGAGAGGATCCACTTTCACTACACCTCGACGACCAATGCCTCAACAATAGACTCCTTACAAAGCACCACAACAGCGTCGACTGCAACAACAACAGTTTAGGGTTGTTCAGTAGAACAGACCAGGGTTCTAGGTCGGTGGGTCGTCAGCTTCTACTTCATGTACTAGGAGTACTGGACCGAAGAAAGGGTGTTGGACATACAGAGAACCACATTACCAGCGTGACTGCCCAGTGATGAGGACCATAGCATATGAATTAGCTGGACCCACTACCATGGGAGATTTGGGCAAGGCCCATTGGATTCATGCAATGGTGAATAACCACCAGGCAGAGCACTGGTCGACCGTGCTCAATATGTCAGGTATTATCACTGACCAGACCCTTAGTATTTTGATAGATCCAGGTGCTACATAGAGTTTTATTTCTAGTGCAATGCTAAAAAGAATTAAGGTAAAGACAGTCGAATAGGATGAGTTTAGCTTTGTAGAAATGGCTTCAAGAGCCAAACAAAAGGTTGGAGGGAAGGTTATGGGTTGTAGCCTCAACCTGAGAGAGTTTCTCATAAGGGTCAACCTGTACGTCACGATCTTAGGGACTTATGACGTCATGATCGGTATGGACTGGTTGGAATCACATGAGGTGATACTCAACTGTAAGACGAAATGATTGAGCTTGGTCTATGATGAGTGACAGAGACGCGTGATTGTAGGTTGGAACTAGGGAGTTTCCCTGAGGTTCATCTCTTCCTTTCAGCTACGGAAGATCATGTGCAAGGGATGCAAGCTTTATGCGATCCTTGCGTTAAACAAAAAGGGCATGGAGGAAGGACTAGAAAACCTTCCAGTGGTATGAGAATTTGTGGATGTCTTCCAAGAGGAGTTACCAGGGTTGCCGCCTGAGAGGGATTTGGAATTTACCATAGACCTAAAACCAAGGACTGAACCAATAGTAAGAACGCCTTATTGGATGTCGACCTCGAAGTTACATGAGTTGAAAATGCAACTAAAGGAGTTGTTGGACCTAGGACTTATACGTCCAAGTGTGTCACTATGGGGTGCCCCTGTTATATTCATACGAAAGAAGGATGGGTCGTGGAGACTCTGCATTGAATATCGTCAATTGAACAAGGCAACGATCAAGAATCAGTATATGTTGCCAAGAATTGATGATTTGTTTGATTAGATGAAGGGTGCAATGGTGTTTTCAAAGATCGAATTGAGATTAGGGTATCACCAATTACGGATCAAAGAGGAAGACATCCCTAAGAACACCTTTAAGACGAGGTTTGGACATTACAAGTTTATTGTTTTACCGTTTGGACTGATGAATTCCCCAAGGGTATTTATGAGTTTGATGAATGGGGTGTTCAGTGAATACTTGGACAAGTTCATCCAAGTATTCATTGACGATATTTTGATTTACTCTCGGACGATGGAGGAGCATGACCAACACTTGCGCATGGTACTACAGTGTCTATGAGAGAACAAATTGTATGGGAAATTTTCTAAATGTTTGTTTTATCAATCGAAGATTCACTACTTAGGGCATGTCATCTCCGACGAAGGTATCATTGTGGATCTAGCAAAGGTCGAGGCTATTATGGAATGTCCTGCGCCGACGAATGTCCCCGAAGTGCGTAGCTTCATGGGTTTAGTGGGATACTATCGACTGTTCGTCGAGTATTTTTCGAAGATAGCAAATCCGATCAGGGAATTGCATAAGAAGAACAAGAATTTTCTTTGGACCGAGAAATGCGCAGAGGCATTTCGGAGGCTCAAGGAGTTATTGACGACAACACCGATACTAAAGGTCCCTAACATGGACGCAGACTTCTTGATATGCACTGACGCATCCAAAGAAGGCTTAGGCGGAGTCTTGATGCAAGACGGTCGAGTGATCGCTTACATCTCAAGAAAGTTGAGAAGGTACGAGAAGAACTATGCAATACATGATTTGGAGTTGTTAGCCATTATTTATGCCTTCAGATTTTGGAGACACTGCCTTATTGGATAGAAATTCAAATTAAAAACGGACCACTGTGGACCACAACACATCTTTACGCAAAGCGACTTGAACGTTTGACAACGGTGTTGGTCGGAATTGCTTAGCGAGTACGATTTCGAGATTACTTACATAAAAGGAACAATGAATAGAGTGGTTGATGCGTTGAGTCGAAGACCATGCATATTTTCGGTGATGCCTCTTCAAACGAATCTATGTGAAAAGATTCCAACTTTACAGCACAACGATGACTGGTACAAAGAGGTCAAGGATTTTATCGGACAAAACACAATGATGGTACCAAAATTTGAGGGATTTACTGTGGACAATGACGGATTATTGAGAATTAAAAACCAAATTTACATATCGCCCAACAACAAGTTGAGGATTTTGATCCTAAACGAGGCTCATAGAGAAGTGTACATGGCTCATCCTAGAGCCACGAAGATGATGGCAGACCTTAAACCCTTATTATTATAGAAAGGAATGAAGGCAGACATAGTCAACTATGTTGCAATATGTCTAGAATGTCCACAGGTGAAAGCTAAACATAGAAATTCGGTTGGATTACTATAGCCACACACTATTCCGGAATCGAAATGGGAGGTTATTTCAATGGATTTCATTGTTGGATTTTCTTTGACGGCAAGGAGACATGAATCAATTTTTGTGGTAGTCGACACTCTGACAAAGAGTGCTCATTTTATTCATGTGCATACAACGTATCAGACACCTGACATAGATATAGTTTTCATCAATGAGATTGTGAGGCTACATGGTGTGCCTAAGAGGATTATATCTATAGAGGATCGATGTTTACAGGGCGATTTTGTACTAGTTTCTAAGAGGCCTTGGGAACCCAACTTAACTTTAGTACCGCATATCACCCGGAGACAGACGGGCAGACCGAAAGAACAAACCAAATCTTGGAGGATATGTTGTGTATGTACGTGATGGACCAATAAAAGCATTGGGAAGAGTTCTTGCCACTAGTTGAGTTTGCATACAACAACAATTATCAAAGCACCATTAAGATGGCACCATTTGATTTTCTTTATAGGAGACCGTGTCGGACGTCTTTGAGTTGGGATCAGCTTGAGGATAGGGTCCTAGTGGGGCTAGAAACGATCCAAGAAATGGAAGATCAAATAAAAACAATAAGACAAAGGATCAAGAAAGTGCAGGATTGACAGAAGAGTTATGTCGATGCGCATTGTGTCGACCATAGTTATGAAGTTGGCGATTGAGTCTTCTTGCAGGTGAAACCGTATAAGAGTTCGATCAAATTCAGAAATGGAGCTAAACTATCTCCTAGGTTTGTGGGACCTTTCCAAATTCTGGAAAAGAAGGGGCCTGTGGCATATCGACTAGCCTTGTCGGATTCTTTGAGGCGTATGCACGATGTTTTTCACGTATCTGTTTTGAGACATTATGTTAGTGATCCTACACATCTTATTGACATGAGTTCCTTGCAGGTATTGGACAAGGGTTCTCTCACGACGGAGCCAATCTGCATCCTATACCATTACATTCAAAAGCTATGGAGTCGAACAGTAGATCAAGTCAAGGTCCAGTGGGACAACTATAGTCCACAGTCGGCGACCTGGGAGGATGCAGCGGTTCCCTTTTTTGTTTGATAGCTAGACATATGATACCATGATACACTTTATTCGACACTTACATACTGTGAAAATTTGGGATGAATTTTAAAACAAGAGGGGGTGTATGTACCATCTCTCTCTTGCGCGCACTGAGCAAACTTATTCTTTGAGGACACTTGCGTGCAAGTGATCCAGGTCATTATACTATTAGTTTTTTCTATTATGATTATGAGACATTGTGGATTTGATGATATGTTATTTTTGTTGTGTTTACATCGACAAGTGCTATTGACTGGGTTCTCCTGAGTGTGCAAGACTCTGGACATTGAGGATGTCGAGGCATCGAGGAAACTCCTGGGACTCTGGATCAAGTCAGGGAGTGGACTATTAGGGTTTTAATGTTGTTGATGTGACATATGTACATATGATTAGATATTATGATGTTGATTGTTATTGCTGACATGATTCTTTGATGGATGCAAGATGACGATAACTTGACAACCAGACTCACATTTGGAGTAAAGTGGTCACGCACGACAACCAGAGACATTGAGGGAGAGGTGTGGAAACAACCCTGCCACAGCCTACTAGCACTCCCATCGTAGCTCAAACTGTAGGTTAAAAATTACCTAGTTCGAGAGACCCGTGATGTCGTGAGGGCAGACTGTGACAGTCTCTCACGATGATTTTAAGGGGCGAGCAATAAGGCAGGGTCCTTATTCCTTAGAGGCCCTTAGTCTCCCACAAGATAACCTGATGGAGTATTGACTCCAGGGGTTTGACGTCTACCAAATTCAATCAAGAGGTGAGTGGCACCCTTGGAGCACATAGTGCGTCTTGAAGGGCACATCTCGCAAATAAAATGGAAAGAGGTGACTGGCACCCTTAGAGCACGCACTGCGTCCTGATGGTCACGTCACGATTTTAACTGGTAAGTGAATAAACCTAGTGCCTAGAAAAATATGCCTCCTTAGGACCTAGTCGACCTTAAAATGAATGATGTGATGAGTAAGTTTAATAAAAAAAATTCCCTTAAGAACGGTCACCAAGCCTAGTGAATTTAAAACCTAGGTCTAAGTAGAACCTCTTAACAAAAAATAATTAGACATATAACAAGAAGGGGGTAAAGAAATTCAAACTTTAATTATTAAAGTAAAAATTATATTGGAGGATTAAATTTATTAAAAGGGTAAATGGTTGTTTTTCTACACTTGCTAAATCTGATTTTTTGTTAAAAATAAAAAGGGGGAAACTTAAAGAAAAAGGGAAACTTAAAGAAAAAGGGGGAAACTTAAAGAAAAGGGGAATGTCTAACTTAGTAAGGAATCTAGCCTTTGGAACTTTATATTTATGAACTCAACTAGGAATTAAGTAAGGCGTAAGTCATTTAAGAATTGTAAGGAAATAATGGGACATTGATGAACATTTTTAGGAACCCTTTTAGGTGGGTGAGGGAAATAGGAAAATTTAATTAATTAATAAATTGATTTTTTGGTGAAACTAGGGGATCGGGCGATATGTGTACGGGGAAGGTTTTTCCTAATTAAATAAATGAAAAATGAATCTAATGAGGGTTTGGGAAACTATTGACTAAGAAACTCTATAAAAGGATGGTGGAGGAGGAGTATGGGGGACATCTGGCTTGCGTAACGTTACACTGTCAAATTTCTTCTTAACTAAACTTACTCTTGTGGGAGTTGGGATACCCAGCTCGGGTGAAGAGTGGTAGCTCAACCTTGCGAGGTGAGATGGGGAGCTAGCATTCTCTGGTATTGTGTGTGTGGCCCCTTTGCGGCTCGGGGGGCTCAGGGGGAAGAAGAGTACCCCTAGTGTTGGCTAGGAGGTACCATTGAGGTCTTAACAATTGGCAAGCAGTACTTGGATAGAACGTGAGAAGGACTCAGATGGGGCGCAAGTGTGAGATAGCGACTTGTGGTATTTTCGTCGGTTACAGGTAAGCAACACTATTGTTTGTTTAAAAATAAAAGTAAAAGTTGGTCTAAATTTTATGTACATGAAAATCTATAATGACAAAGGTTGAAATTGATGTTGGACAACAATGGTGAAATGTAATTCAATAATTTTATTCCACATTAGAATTGTAATTGTGCTAATGAATTAGTTTCAGTATTTCCTTGTTGTTTTATGAAAAAAAATGTTCGTTGATATGAATTCCTGGTTTCACAGGACCACTAATAGAAAAATACATGAATAATTGATTTGCCTTTATGGCATTGTAATCGCATTTGTAGTCTGAGTTGTTCTAAGGCGTCAGATTAATATTCTCACCTCTGATGGTTGAGTTCAAATTCCAACATCAACACTTCAAGTTATACATCTTACAGGATCTTCCCGAAGCATAAATAAAAATGTTCGAAATTTGCTTTTCTCTGAATTAACTTAGATCTATTTTAGGAACCCAGATCTATTACTGAAGATAAATTTTCAAATAATGTAGTAGATCTATAAATTGCATATGAACTCCTCTCAGATTTGTTTTATTTTTATAGATTCAAGATGACCTATCAATGGAAAAAAAAATTTCAATAGTCAGGGTCACCCACACACAAACTTTTAGGCAAAACCCCCCTTTCCTGAAGTTTACCAGACAAAGATTCACAGACATACCCATCCTTCCCGTTCTGTAGGGTAACTGTGTCTTCTCCCGATGCCATTACCTTTAATTTTATGGTTTTTAACGTGATAATAACAATTGAAAACTTGATGCTTCTTTTTTATATTATGTGCTTGTTTATAACGTGTATCATGGAGATATATTTCTTGGTTTGTTGATAACTAATCTGTGTAGGAGATAAATTTCAATTTCGCTGGGTCGACTGCTTGCAACAACAATCGCATTTTTTTAGGAATAGTAATGCCTAACCTGCTTCATAAATACTATTGTGTGTAACCTGATGTAGGCATGACATTATAGAATCACAACCTTATTGGTATTTGAGTTGCGCTTTGAGATTTCACCCCTTTTTTTCACATTCGAAAGGTAAATCCTTGAGCTGATCCGGAACCTCTCTGTAACGACTCGATCAGAGTTATATCTTGGTCGCTTTGGTGTAATGATGCCTTCAAGGTCTTATTCGTGGAGTGGTTCAATGGATTTTTCCAAGAATAAAATTTGATCGATGCCCTTTAGTGATGTTGGGGGACCCAACCCACGATTTTTTCCTCATGGCATTCTTCACCGTAGAATTTTGTTATTTTCCTTCTTGGGCTCAATCACTTGCTAGACCATTGCCAAAACGCCTGCCAACATGTGGTAGGTGGGTGTCAGTCCCTATGCTTTCACGGGAAGACATTCCATTGTCTGAACTTTTCAATTTTTATTTAAGAATTATTTTTTTATATAATTTTGCCGCACAAATTTATTAAATATATATTGTTAAATCTGGTTGTCTCACACTTAACCTGATATTGCCAGATATATTGTCATTATTCTTCCATTTTATCAATGCTTGAAAATTTTCAGTTTTAAATAATTTGTTGCTTAAATTTTATCAAATATATTGTTGGATCTGGTTGTCTCCCACTTAACCATATACTGCTAGATATTGTTATTATGCTTCCATTTATATCGATACTTTATATTGATACTTAGCAGCATTGATAATACACTGATAGATCTGGATGTGTCAAACTTAACGACATTCATTTTCCACATATATTATAATCTCAATTTATATAGTTAACTTAACCGTATATATTCTCAGATGTATTATATTCTCAAATATATATATTATTATTATTCCACCATCTTGTATTGATGATTTAAGATGAGCAGTGAGATTCCGACAGTCAACTCTAACAGTAAAGCGAAAGGGATATAATTAAAATGAGAAAAGAAAGAGAGAGGCGTGCTTTAATGTATGGCAAGCAAAGGAAGGAAGCGTTCTAGTTGTTGCGATAACTTTATCATTTTTATAAAAAAATTATGCTGCAATATTTTATCATTTCGTAGAATTCTCAGTTTCATATATATACGTTTACGCTGCAATGATTTATCAGTTTATAGAATTCTTTGTTTTACATATATTTTTATGCTATAATAAATTTCAGTTTCTTAAGTGAAGGGACTCCTTATCCCATAAGCATAACCAGAGGATCTCTTAGTGACTTTAACATAAGTCTATTATCGTTATGATTGTCCTTGAATAAGTATCTTTTGATGTAAAAGCTT
>JASDQU010754567.1:33192-54770 GCA_032191745.1 Picea mariana
TGCACACAACGTTAAGGGTAAGCGACTAATGATGACATGGGCTTGACCAAGAGTTTGGTTTATTCATTAGTAGGTGATACCTTAACTTAGCCTAAGTAATATAATATATGTTATGTTTAAAATGTTTTAGCAATCAAAGGATGGTGTGATAGGAGTGGGTGAATTGAGGCATGTTTATTTTGAAATGCTTGGCTAATGATTAGATTAGGAAGAAAATGTAATTGTACGCCTTAATTTCCATTGTCATGTGTTGTTTAGAGTGGTTACTCTTGCAAGCAGCAAATAGAATGTTGATGTATGATTGAATTAATTTCTAGATATTAGATTTATCTGGTTGTGCGCAGTGGGAGGCCACTTTTGATTGGTTGTTGATTATTGTACACCATGCACTTGTAGATTTAATGATTGTTATTTCTCATTTGCCTTGAAGGTTCGTGTTACATGTGACGGTTTGGTGCTGTTGCATTTGGTTGATTGATGTTGTCTTGTAGCTCAATAGGAGTGGTTTTTCTTGATTCGGGCGGGATGTAGACACCTCCTTGTTCCTCGGAACAGTCGCTAGCCTTGAAACCTTAAATGGTCAAAATCAATGGGAACCTGGGCTTGAGCATTGCTTATGTGTCCTGGAGGTCCTAACCATGCAAGGTAGGACGGGCAAGTAGTCATTTTTACTCTTTGTCTGATTGAATGTCGTATGTTGCTTCTTGTTGCCTTATGTTCTAGTGTGTTATCTCGTAAGTTCTTTGTTGCATGATTGCATGCATTGTGTTCGTCATTGTGTTGCGATGTTTGAATGTATGGTTGTTATTACTTTCCCTCACAAAAAAAAAGTATGGTTTTTGCGTCACATGTTGTCGTACGACGAGGTCGTTACAACAACAAGAAGTATGTTTGATGTTCCTCTTAATCTGGATCTTGATTCTAGTGTCCCATCAAGACTCTTCTAGTGTTGTATTGTAGCAATTGGGTTGGAAAATATAGGTGGGGGCATCAAATTGTTTTCTAATTCTTTAATTGTGTAACTTCCATTTTCCATTTTACCAACTAACATATTTAAATATTGACCCATGGATTCATGAATCTGTACAATTTTAGACGGTGGAATTCAAATGGTCGGGTTTTGAGCTCAATTTTCTTTGAACTTTTTTATTTTTTGCATGAATTTTTTCAATGACCAATTTTTTTGACCCTTTGTCAAACAGGGCAATATGAAAATTCAGAGATTCTTCTTCAAATAGAATTAGATCTTGTGTAGCTAATTCTGCTGCAACTACTCTGCTTTCCTGAATTCTATGTTCTTCATCAAGAAATTAGATGTCCTTAATATTTCCTTCCATGTCCATATCTTCAAGAGAAAATTCTTCTTTAGGTGCACCCTCATTTCCTCCTTCTCTACTTGTTTGTATTTTCCTTTTACTGATCAATGGGATTTTATGAGGTCTTTCAAGACTTCCCTTAGGAGGGTTCTGATCTACTCCATCAGAGTTGTCTACTGAAGATTTCCTTTGTTCCTACACTGCTGACTGAGATTTTTGTTTTGGTAGGTCATTTTTCTGTGAAACATTAGGAGACCGAGTACTCCTCTCATTAACAACCTTTCCCCACCATCTATGTTGATCAATGGTGATAATAATAGTCTCAATATCCTCTCGTCTCTTTTCAATAGACAGTGTCTGAGGGTTTTGGCTATCACCTTCTTTTTCTCCAAACAGGAATGTATTGGCTAATGAAACACTATAGCCAACATATGTCATATGATTCATAAACAATTGGTTAAAGTCAAAACCTTTGATTTCATCTATTAACTTTAAATTAAACTGATCAAATTGAACTAGAAATTCATCAATATTTATAGTGTATCTCAATGTTATCTCCCCAATTCTCCAGAGCAAAGGAGTAAAATTATTTTTCCTTTTTTCATGGAAGAAACGGGCCCATAATCTGTATTGTCTACATATTTGTATAGCAAATATCTTTTATAACAAATAATATGGGAGATATGAAGGTATTTCACGAGAACAATAAATTTTGATAATATTAATGTGTTCCATCGCTTCAAAGCTTCCTTTATTATATAGAAAGGTTGTTGCTTCTAAAGATAATCTCAATGTGTTTGAACCAAAAATGATTTTTTAGAAGGAGGAAACAAATGCATTGTGCACTTCATAAAAATGAAACATAGCCTTATGTTTCCACAAGGTTGGGTACCACATCTAGACAGGGCTAATTCTACAATTGACTTGTATTTCCAAATGCAAACCTTTGAAAGTATGCCAGTAAATGATGGCGGAAATTAGATATGAGGACATGTAGAATTTCTTATTCTTCCTAAAATATGATAACTGAAAAGATATTTCTCCATAAATAATCTTTGCCCAATCAAAAATTGTTTTCTCGTGAATTATAAATATAAGATATACAGAGCCAGTCGAGGAATGGTAGTCGTAGATTCTTGACCAGCTACCCTAGTGAATATCCATGCCATCTATTTATATGGATTCTTTAACGAACTGACCTCGATGCTTGATAAATTTTCTGGCATCATTGTCGGGTGTTCAAGATATTGTTACAGGAGCTCCCATCCACTATTTCTTACCTTCAGGAAATCCTTAGCTTCATCACCTTTAAAGGTCATTGTCAGTTGTGAATGCCTGAGCATTTTCTTGAAGACTAAAGATGTGTTGACAGGAATTTATGACATTTCATCAACTATAGGGGAAGATACGACCTGAGGTTGTCTAGTTAACCCAAGTTGTTTAAAATAACCTACCCTGACGGGTTTTGTGGCTCCGTTAGCCAATGAAAACACTAAAGTAAACTAAGGAAGGTACAAACTATCTATCTATACAATCTCACTACGTACATTAATTGATAAACCTATCTATTAATATGTATCTAACATATAGTCTTATTATATACAATATGTATGTACAGATACAAGGTTTGCATAAAGCCTTGTGAAAATAAAATTTTTAATACTGAAACAAAGTTGAGTAAGATATAACGCCAAGGAAATTATTCTATAACAATATAGTCACAAACAATAAAATGAATGAATAAGATCCATAATGATATAACTGTAATGAACAAATCATTTAAAGTTGAATTGTTTAATCGTTATTCATTCAAAAAATAAATAAATCAACTAAAAGAAAAGTAACTAACATGTTGTTGATCAACGATAAGGAAAAACACTAAGCTATTTGTCTTTTTGTGTAATGCAAGCTCCAATAACTTGTTTTCCAAGCAAAAATCTATGGCAAGAGGCAAACAATGATATTTCCTAAAGTAACTCAAGGAATTTTATATTTCAAAACCAATCTATAAGAAACATAAAGACAAATGCTTTTCTCATGTGACTTTATGTGATTCAATATCTAGAGATGGAATCAACTCCAATCTCCTGCAAATGATATAACAAATTCTAACATCTGACACAAACTTAGAATGTATAGATACTTGTTTTATATTTAATTAGTCACATGGATTATGATAACCATAAATGATGGACCATACAAAATATAAGAACAACATGAAAACAATAAAGTATTGAACAGACTAAAGCTAATTCATAACATGTATATTTTCATGCCCAGAAAAATATGAAAATAATATGACAATAATCACATCATACAGCTTACATAAGGACTAAATCCAAAAGCACATTGTATTTCATATCATTCCAAAAAAAATAAGTCCATCTTCAGGTCCCAAAAAGAATACCCTTGTCTCTGGACAAGTATCAGTATTTAAAATATGTTCATGATCTTTTTCTCATATCTTCTAAGATAGAGACAGATCTTACTTAATAAAGTCTTTTCCAAAAAATAACCAAAATTTAGGTCTATTGTAACAACCATTCAAAAATAGTTACATAATTCAAAATATTTTTGAAACTTTTTTTAAATAAAAATTTGCAAATTTGGAGCATCTCCAACGATCCACTTGTTCCATCAACCATTGCAATTTGTTCCTCTTCAATCCCGAGAAGAAAAATGAAATTTATTTTAGAAAAAGAATCTAATAAACTAATTATAGACAAGCTACAGAATCTATGATTAAGTAGCTAGTCTAATAAAAACAAAAACAAAACAAATTTTGTTATAATAAAGCAATCAAAATGTTAATTCCAAGAAAAAAATTTACCCATTAAACATTGGAAAAAGAGGCATCTGTTAATTTCGAGTTCATAACAATATTGATGTTGGATGAGTTTTTGATAACGATATATCTTGATTTCCTAAATCGTTTGCTAGCTCTAGGGGAAGTTTGTTGCACACTGGCTCTTAGATCCAAGTTTTCCCTTTCAAACACTATGTTTCAAGCCATTACTTGATTAAGTTGAGCTTGCAAATAAGGGATATCTTGATAGTACATCTGCATCCAAGTGAAAAATTATTCACAATACGCATGTTCCAATCTCGGTAGAGGGCGCATATCATATGAGTTCAAAGGCTTACCTTGCGCCATTGCCTTTTTTAAATCATACTGTATTCTTAAAAACCCCTCTTGTTCCCTTAAAAATAGAGGCAGGTTTGAAACATAATCATACTGGGGTGGATCCACTCTAGTGGAATCAAATCTAGCATCCTCGGTAGAGATTGTATCTTCAATAACAATTGTAGGAATGGGTTTATCACGATTTTGACATCGGTTCCTTGTCATCCTCAACAGAAGTCTACCAGTCCTCTTATTTCAAAAATCTAGATCATTCACGTCCTGTGTAACTTGCTTCCCATGTCTTTTGATTTTATTTTTATCATTGCTAACTTTGGTTTGTAATGGATCAAGGGCGATTGGTGACCTATCTCTTAAGAGACTCAAAAAATTTTCCAAGGATTTCTTTGGAACAAAATCATATTTTTTGGAGGTGACCTCAACTACTGGAAGAAACTCAATTGGAGTATCGGAAGGTAAGACAGAGTCTTTCGAGACTTGTATCTCAACTCGAAAACTTTGCAGAGAATGGGACGATACACTTGGACCGACAGTTTCATCGACACTTAGAGGAAAATCGGAAACAGGTTCAGATGGAAAAGGAACAAAGCCGATACACTTGGACCGACAGTTTCATCGACACTTAGAGGAAAATCAGAAACAGGTTCAGATGGAAAAGGAACAAAGCTATTCCTAACAAGAAAACTCTACCAATTATCTCCTATGTTCAACAATTGGGCATTAACCAGAACCTGAATTAGACCATAGTGGAAAAAACTGGACTCAGAGTTAGGGTTCTATCTTTGGTAAAACCTGGACATTTTCTAAAGACTCTTAAGTAAATAAAAAGGAAAGTTCAGCTTAAAACCCAGGAAAACCATCAATAACCGTGTATGAAACAAAAACACCAGCCCATTACGTCCCTCATAGGGAAAAAATTGTTTAATTATCAACAGCAAGCCATGCCAATGAGTTTTGAACAACTGGATAGGCGTACCTTTTACGTTATAGCATGATTTTATGGATACCAACAGTGAATGCCATGGGATTCTCTCTATCTTCAAATTCTTGAACTAACAGTCCCCTTCCTGTGACAGACCCGTGGCCTCAGCTATGGATTCTTCATTTACTTGTAACTACAAGTCACCTACCTTGGCTTTGGCACCATCAAAAGTTTTGGCAAAGGTATGTGAAACTTCCAAGTTAAAACCCTCAAAAGACTGGATGAATTTGACCCAACCGAAATGGAAGAGGTCATCTATAGCGTCATCATGAGATAACAAATCTCGTGAGCCATTCAAATCCACCCTAACCACAGGAGCCACCATCTTGCGCACAATGTACCAAAAGATGAAAAACAGAGGGGTCTGTGCTCGAACCAACCCAAAAAAAATGGTCTAGTTTTCATGGCTAACAGTGAATTGAAAAATAAGGGGTTGAAGGGATGCTACCATGACTTCCACCTCAAGCTTTGATTAAACACCCAAAACCAGAGGACGAAAAAATCAAAAACCACCTCATCTCCTAAAACCTACTCTCTGGTTACGAAGGACCATCCATAACACAAAATGAATGTGATCATTGATGGACAGGACAAAGAGATAATGGTTTCATAGCACGAACGCTATCCAGGTCATACGTTGATAAGACAATGACAAAACAATTTAATACAACATTCGAATCATATCGTAAGGTAATAAAAACATAGCCAAAATAAAAAAAGGGTAAGGAAATAATCAAACTTTCAAAAGTGATTTAATCATAACATAAATCACCCACGATTTGGTTCTATCCTTATGCTATGAAACTTTTATAAAATTTTCACATGGTCACCTATTCACCTCTATGTTTTGTGATTTTAGGTCTTCCAAAGTTTCGTTTGATTTCATAAGGTGAAAACCTTTAGATTTCATTCAATGTGCTTATAAAAGGATTTCAATTTCATGATTTTCAGTCATGAAATTGAAATGGGTAAAAGTGTCAACTATCAATAAAATAAAAATTAAAACAACTGATCAAACAAGTAATCACCCAAAAATAACGATCAATTTCGTCGTAAATACAAATTAGGAAGCGAATAAAGTTTTTCTTTGCAATTTTTTGTTTTTCAAAAAATCGATGAAGCGATATGATAATTTGACATTGTTTCACTGGGCTAAGCAGTTATCTCTGCATCATCAAAACTTTATGTCAGGGAAAAAGAAAGACTTGAATAACACTTAAAGCAACTTTGAAATGGATCATAATTCAATATTAAAGTATTAAGATTAGTTCAGAAAAATTAATACAGTCATACTCAAAAGGAGTGCTCTAATGAACGATTATAACCTGAAAATTAGTTTTCATCAAAAGGCGACAATATTTATAAAGGTAACTTCAATACCGTTGACTGGGCCACTGCTGCCAGCAGGCATTTATAGCATCGACAGGGATGTCATTTAACCCCCTCAAGTACTTTAATCTCATCCAAAAGTTTTCTATCCATGATATACAACTTTTGATATATGATCAACTTATAAAACATACCTGACATATCTCGAACCCGACATTGCTTCGCTGCCAGCAAGCCCGTTCAGTACCCCGACAAAGTTGTCTTGGTATCATGTGTGCATTTACTCGCTGCCAGTAGGCCTGTTCAGTACCTCGACATGTTTAGACACATTTCCCACACGTTGAAGTGTTTCCAACTCTCCTTGTTCATTTATAATGATAGAATTTGGATATTTCATAACGATGAGAGAGCGGGGAGATACTAGAGATTTGATAACCAGGCAGATATATGATCGATCATTAATATTTGTTTTTTGTTTTTTAAGAACCCATATTTTTAATCATGGTTTAGACATTTATATTTCAATCAAGAAATCATCCAAAGGATGGGGAAGCGCTTTGAGGTTATCTCATTAGATCTGGGACGGTGTAAAAAGTTTAAAGGTGATCATACTTCCCAACTATCTTGACAAAATTTCAGGAATAATATTCTAGAAAAGACTTCTAAAATGATTGTCTTATAAAAAAATCATCTAATCTAAACCTTAATATTGAAGATGTTCGAACTGTTTCAAACTACCATCAGTGATAAATATGATGATGAAAAATCCCTTCCACAATGGATTGTGAGTCAGAAATAACTTGAAAGACAAAGAAAGCAACAATAAAATAACCAACAGAAAACAAAAATATAAACAGCTAGGGATATTTACAGGGGTAAGGTCTTATTCCGCTCAGGCGAAGTATTTCTTGAGAGTCTGGCCATTCACAGGGAAAGTATATGGCTGTCCCTCCAAGTTTTGCAAACGAAATGAGCTAGGACCCATTTCTGCAATAACAAAAGGTCCCAACCACGGATTTTGAAACTTAGTGTGTTCTCCTTTATCCTCATGTGCTTTGTCCCATTTGAGAACCAAATATCCTATGTCAAAGTTTCTATCTGAGGACGAACTTGTATCAAACCAGTTTTTAACAATTTGTTGGTGTTGATCCAATTTATGCTTTGCTTGTGTCCTAACTTCTTCTAATTTTAGTAACATGTTTATTCGATTCTCTAAAGGGGGACATTCTTCTTCTTGAACTTTCTGAGACAACTAAAGTGAGGGTAGAAAGACATGGGGTGGAAGGATAGCTTCTCTTCTGTATACGAGGAAGAAATGAGAATTATCGATGGATGATTTTGGGGTGACCCTGTCAGCCCATAGTGTGTTAAATAATGCATTGTGCCAATTTTTGTGATTTTATGACACTGTTCTTTTCATTATTTTAATCAAATTTTTGTTTGTTGACTCAACCAAGACATTTCCTTGAGGATAATAATTGGCGAAGTATTTTAGCTTAATCCCCTTTTATAGAGAAAAACCATTCATTTCCAAGGAAGAAAATTAAGAAGCATTATCGAAAACTAAACATTCAGGTATTTTGAAACGTGTGATAATATGAGAATTCAATAACGAAATTACTTGATTAGTGTTTACTACCCTTAACTGTAAATCTTAAGACCATCTTGTAAAATAATTCATTGTTATGAGAATGTTTTTGTGTGGTTGTGAAGAAGGTGGGTTAATTGGTCCTATGATATCCAGGCCCCACTGTTGAAAAGGTGTATCTATTGTAACGGGCTGCAAGGGAAATGCAACCTTTTTGGCCCGTCCTGCAGCTTTTTGACAAATTATACATTTACGAGCCATAGAATGAGAATCCTTAAATAATATGGGCCAATAGTAACCAGCTCTAAGTACTTTGTGGGAAGTTGTATCTCCACCAAAATGACTCCCGACATCACTAGAATGTAACACAACTAGTACCTTTTTAGATTCTTCCTTTTCTAGGCAACGCAGAAATACACCATCAAAATTCTTCTGAAAAAATACATAATTAATTAATTGAAAAGATGCAGACCTGATCCTTAGCGCTCTTCTCTTTTTGGGATCAATATTTTGAGGAATAGTTTCATGCAGCAAATAAAACTTTATATCATTGTACCGTGAATTAGACACAGTTTGTGTACAACAAATTTGTGTTTCATTATGCAAATTTTCAGTTGGTGTTGTTGGTTGATTTTCTGGCATTTCAACTGAGTCATCCACTAGTTTGAAAAGGCCTTGGCCTTTAACAATTTGTGCGGGTACAATTTCAAGATCGTACTCTTGAAGAGAGGTCATCCAATTAGCCCTTTTTCTCCCCAATTTCCTTCTGAACTAACAAATTTCTTAAAACAGGGTAAGGAACAATGACTTTTGTCCTAGATTTCAACAGGTAAGGTCTGAAATGTTTAACTGTCTTAAAAACAACGTAGGCTTGTTGATATACTGCAAGATAATTTAATTCTTCTCCTTTAAAAGCAGAACTCATGAATGAAATGAGTATTTCATTATTTTCATCATTTTTCTGAGTAAGCACAACAACATATGATTTGTATGATGCAAAAGTATAAAGCGTGAAGTCTTTGGAGAAATCAAGACTCATTAAGGAGGGGGCTTCTGTTATAGATTTTCTAATAGAATTAAAAGCTAGGTAATCTTGTGGTCCCCGTTTAAAAGGAACATCCTTTTTAATCAGGTTTTGCAAAGGCCTGACCATCTCATAAAAACTTGGAACAAAGCGTCTAACGAAATTTATTTTACCCAGAAAAGATTGCATTGACTTTTTGGAAGATGATGGAGGAATGTTGGAAATAGCTTGATTTCATTTGGGGTATATTATAATTCCCTCCTTTGAAACTATAAATCCAAGTAATCTTCCCTGCTCTACTACAAAAAGTGATTTCTTGCGATTCAGTGAAATATCGAACTTACGACAACGTTCTAGTACATCCCTAAGATGTGACAAGTGATATTTTTTGTTCTTTGAAAACACAGTGACATCATCTAGGTAGACAACAACCGACTGGTTGATAAGGCCACAAAAAGAAATATCAATTACCCTCTGGAAAGTGTCTCTGGCATTAATCAATCCGAAAGGTATTTTTCAATAGGCATAGGTGCCCCAAGGGGTGCAAAATGTGGTTTTTAATTGATCTAATGGAGACATAAGGACTTGGTTGTACCTTGAGAAACCATCTAATAAAGACAACCTTTCAGAACTAGATACTTGTTGCAAAATTTGTTCCATTGGAGGAACCAGATAATTGTCTTTATTAGAGGCTCGATTTAAGTTATGAAAATTGACACGGAGTCAAATTTCTCCATTCTTCTTTCTTACCGTGACCAAGTTGGATACCCATTGGGTATGCCAAACCGGAAAAATGATTTTGGCGGTCAATAATTTATTTAGTTCCTTTTTTACTATGGGTTCTAATTTAGGATGCATTTTCCTAAGTTTTGTTGAAATAGTTGGGTTTGGGGCTTCATAGGAATTACATGTTGTATTATGTTTGGATCAAAGGTTTTCAAATCATCGTATGTCCAAGAAAATAAATCTTTAAATTATTTAAACAATTTTATGAATGCAGATCTTTCTTTTTGAGAGCACCCTTTGCCTAGATTAATATTCTAAGGATTATCTTGCGTTCCTAAGTTTATAGTCTCATAAAGTAACGAGGAACTGTTTGTTTTGAAATTAACCACTCCCCTAAATTTGTCATGTAAATCATAAAAAATTTATAATCTAACGACGGACTTAGGGATAGAATTTACTAGATCAGACAATGTTTTAGTAGAAAGAGGGTCAGATATTACCGAAAAATCACGGAGATTTTCATTGTGAGTATTTTCATCAATTACAACATCTTGGAAAGTGTCCTCCATATGCAGAAAATTTATGATTTGTTGGTCATCGTCGAACACTCTCTGATTGGTAATGTTGTCAGGGATCGATGGCCTGAACATCAATTCAACAAAAAATGCATTAGGATAAAATCCCTCAACAGGTAATAATTTTGATGCAACATTAGCCAATAAATCTGCTTCAGAATTACTAGATCTAGGAATAGAACTTATGTTAAAAGCGAGAAATTTGTGGATCAAGTTCCATACCTCAGTTTGGTAGTTTTTTAGATGAGGTGATAAAAAATGAATAGCATTTTTTACTTGTTTAAGTACAATTTCATAATCACCAAATACCATCAAGCTTTGCACCTTAAGATCTACGACCTTCTTTAGTCCCTGCATGAGTGCTTCATATTCTGTTGTGTTGTTTGTACACTCAAATTATAATCTACAGGCAATGAATGTCTTATTACCTTTGGGGTCAATCAAAACACAACCAACACTGGCTCCTTCACGAGATTTAGACCCATCAAAGTATAAAGACCGGATTTCATCATCATCCACAATGTTTGCATCATTTTTCAAAATTGTCCCCTGAGTATGGGTTGATATTTCAGACTGATGATCCGGGTTTGGAATAGTGGATATTTCAGTCATGAAATTCCCAAAGAAAGTGTTGATACCTTGATCTTCAAATGTATTAACACTAGCGGTAAAAGGATCATTCAAATCATTTAGATCTATAATAGTGTACTTCAGATAATGTTCCCTATTAATTATGAGATTGTTTGGTTGGTTGTTTTCCGGTAACCACATATGAGACCATTATGTAGCAAACTAACTGTGCAATTTTTTAGACCAATCTTTGCTTAAGAACATGCCATAAACTTCCAGAATATCAGCGACAACTATGTCAATTGCCTGGTGCACTTTTGGGTTAGATGATAATCTAATCAATACTTATTTAAGTTCACCAACAACTATGACATTAGTTTTGTCTAGCTGAATAATTTTCAAATCGGAAGGTTTGACTTCAGCATTAATCTTCTGACAAATAGATAAATGAATTACATTCGATGAGACCCCAGAATCTACTATACAATTATGCACATTTTTGTTGAAGATTTCAAAAGTTAACAGGAATGGTGGTACATTTTTTTGTGGTGTGGGAGCAGAAATCTGTTGATTTTTTTCTGTTGTATCTAAAATTATTTTTATCTAAATTCCCTACATTTTTATCTGGTGTGTCTTTTTTATTATGATCTTCTGGTAGTCTTTTGTTCAAGACATCCTTTGCTTTGTTTATGCCATTTTCTATTGATTTTTTATTTAGAGGATCATTCTTTTTACTATTATCAGCTATACTTGGCAACATTTTCTATAGGATGAGAGGGAATTTGAGCAGTTCAAAAATTTATATATTTTCCCTTAGTTTTTTAAGATCTTCAACAAGATCATATTCTAAATCTATGGAAATGAGATTTTGTGATGTTTCAAACTGTTTTGGTTGTCTTGACACCGTATTATTACTTGTCTCAGGTGAAGATGTGTTTTGCAACTTACTACGAGTGTTATATGGGTGTTGGTTTTTATGGACAATTTCAAAATTGGCCTGGAAAATATTGTCAGAAATATGTTCGAAAACTGGGGGAGATGAGTCCTCCTCATCGGGTGTTTCTTCTTCACCTGCATGATTTTGGTTTTCATGCGAGATAGAAACAAAACTATCATTTCCATCTAATATTGCTTCCCTTTACTAGAAGATGCTTCTTCTACTGATCTGAAAATAGAAGGCTGACTTGTTATGCTATGCAAGCACCCTCTACCTCATTAAATTAAACCTTAATAGGACCTTGCTTCATGTGTTAAAATGTGTAAGAAGTTTTATGTGTTAAGTTCTTGGTTCTTCTTTGCAATGTATAGATGTGAATAAAGGTTCTTTTACATGCTTAAATATGTGTGATAAATCAATACACAGTCATGTAATAGCAGAAAATAACACAACAAATCACAGCAATACCAAAATGATAAAGCAGTTCACCACCTTTGGGCTACATCTGCTGGACCAAGCCTTCCAAACTAGGCTTGTCCTCTTGTATTAAAATGCTACAAATGATAATACAAGAATATGAATGTCTCAAAAGACAGAACTGACTGTAAATATAGAATCAGAAGATAGGAATTAGCTGAACATGCTCTTTCCCAAATGGCTAAACAGTGAAAATGTACCTTATACGGTACTTTCCCCAAATGGCCATGGTGGCCCTTTAATATTGCATGAAGAATTTCGTGGTGAAGATGACCTCAAATGGTTCTGAAACCTCTGCCATCAGATTCAGAAGGTCAAAAATAGCAGACCTAGGCTTTTGAATCACCAAAAATGGTTGAACATAGCCTCCAAACAGCTCCAGCACTGAAATGGCCCTGGTGGCCCTGAAAGCTTCCCTGAAGAAAAATCACCTGCAAATGACCTCAAATGGCTCTGAAACCTGCTCCATTGGCTCCAGAAGGTCGAAGAGACCCAAAATCCATCCAAAATTCGTTCAGAATGGTTTTCCCTAGCTCCAATTATGCCAAAAACAAACTCCTCCTTCTTTTCCTCAACAAAACTC
Source organism: Picea mariana (assembly GCA_032191745.1). Taxonomy (NCBI): domain Eukaryota; kingdom Viridiplantae; phylum Streptophyta; class Pinopsida; order Pinales; family Pinaceae; genus Picea; species Picea mariana. Next base: position 46,442 of record JASDQU010754567.1, read on the forward strand.
CACCAAATGAGGCATAGCTGGAGTTAGTTTAGCTAAAAATAGCAAAAATCCAAAATTGGAGGACTCCCGCTCCAACAAATACCCGTTATATTGTGGTTTGGTTACATTTCAATGTAAATACCCGTGGCATCAAACCGTGTGGTAAACATTAACCCCCGCGCTATCAATGGTGGTCATATTGCTAATGCATATAACCGTGTGGTGACTTGTTAAAACTCCCGTGCGCGCAAATGGTAATGGCATGGTTATATATATGCAAATGGAACTGGGTTTATACCCAAACCTCCGCGCCAAAGCAAAGCACACCTCCCGCACAAACATGTAAAGCCGGTCGTATGGAGTGTGGTAATGACCACGGGCTGAACCTTTAAACCAATCCCCGCGCGAATTTAAACCGTTTCAAATGTCAACTCCGCGCGTATATGCAATCCGGTCATATGTATTTATAATGAAACCATATGTTATAATATTTAAACCGTGGGTTTTAACACCCCGCGTGCCTTTTAACGGTATGGTTCTGTGTAATGTTAATACGACCAAGGGCCGGGGCTAAGCCCCGGCCCTACCCCCACCATTTGATAAACAATGCCAATTCAAATATAATAATTCTTGTATTGTAAACAAGAAATAAAAGGTGGTAAGTTGGCTAGTGCAAAATCGTGAAGTCATTGCTAAGTGGGGAGGTCCGGGGGTCGAACCCCGTGGCCTCCAATAAGTTTTGATAAACGAACCAAGCCATTAGCCAAAATAGGGGTGCCACGTGGCAGCCCTTGGTTGGGCCACGTGGCGCCCTACCATTTGCCCAACTAGATGCCACGTGTCGCATCATTACTCGCTCACAGACAACCAATAAAAACTTGCCACATCGTCAACCAATCACAGATCGCCACATCAGCTGCCAGGGTGTACCTTTATGCCACGTCACTGCCACGTGTGGGTCGTACGGACTGCCCAGTCAGCACTTTTTTTACCTGTTTAGCTCAGCGAACAGATCGCGATAACTTTCACTCCCGACGTCTGTTTGAGACAAAACGAATTGCGTTGGGTTCGTGACGATGAGGGCTACAAACCCATTTGTTTTTAGGCAATTCTGAGAACTTTGATTTTTGAGGTAAAATTTGACCCCTGGTCCAGATTCTGATCATCTACAGATCTCTTCAAGTCTATGACTTGATTAGATAACTTATGAAAGGCTTTCTGTAAACATTCCAAGTCTAAAATTTCTTGTTTTTTATTTAGTTGAGGAAGGTTTGGTAAGGATTTCTATTTTCCTTTTAGAAGAGGAAGTTGACTCAACTTCCACATTTACACTATCCTTTAAACTAAGAATATCATTTTCAATGAGGATTATGTCCTCAAAAGATTCTAATAATGTGTTTTTCTTAGACCTCTTAACTCATATAGCTATATTATGATGTAGGGCTTTAACATAGTATGCAATAATCAAGTTTTCAGGGGGCATCGATTCGGTAGGGATTTTATTTTTAAGCGTAAGGAATCTCTGATTGAAGTCCTTGACTTTCTCTTTGGGGTTCATTTTCATGTTGCACAATTCCATTACTAAAACTTATGGAGATTTGTCATCCCCAAACTTTTCTAAGAAAAAGGTCTCAAACCTGTCCCAGGAAACAATAGTTTGGGGTTGTTGTGCAAAATACCACATGGAGGCATTTCCTTCAAATGTGTAAGGGAATAGCATACACATAGAATCCTCGTGTTAGACATTTCGAAGCCTAACAGCTAACATAAAAAAAATTATATGATCCTCGGATGATTTCTTCGAATCGAGGTCAAATTTGGGCAACCACTCTTCTGTATGTTTGGGTAACAGATGTTGAGGTCAGGGTACTACCACAACATATTGATCGAGCCAAGGTCGGGCGGGATCATTTTGGTTAGCCATGGGATTTGGTGTGGGTGAATTTTGATATTTCCCAGACGAAGAACTGTCTTCGTCGGAGGATTCTCCGCTTGAAGAGGGTGGAGAAGACCTAGGTGAGGACGGAGGAAGACCAGATCCTCCATCACCTTGGAATAGTGCTTCAAAAGGATTGGTAATAGTATCATGTAATGCGTGATTGGGCAAACCAGTGCCAAGAGGATCTTCTTTCCGATCAAAAAAATCAAGGGGTTGATTTAATTGTTCACCAAATTGTCTAAGTCTGGACAATGCACCCTAGGTTCTCAATATTGATTGGCGAGAATTACAAATAATTTCTTGTACATCAATCCTTTGAGGAATCAATGCCATAGGTTTAGCGAGAATGTCAGGTGTGGCTTCTGACATAGTGGTTAGATTAGGTATAACAGTAGGGTCTGAGTGACTATGTGTCATGATAGGAGAATGATTATTTAGGGGAGTCTTACGACCTCCTCGTTCTATTAATGACTTTCAGGACCTCCTTCTAACGCCATTTGTTGATGGGTGTTTATGACACTCCATTAACGATAAGGGAAGATCCGGTCTGAGGTTATCTAGTTAACCCAATCCATTTAAAATAACCTACCCTGGCGGATTTTGTGGCTTCGTTAGCCAATGAAATCACAAAAGTAAACTAAGGAAGGTAAAAACTATCTATTTATACAATCTCACTACATACATTAACTGATAAACCTGTCTATTAATATATATCTAACATACAGTCTTATTATATACAATATGTATGTACAGATACAAGGTTTGCATAAAGCCTTGTGAAAATAAATGTTTTACTACTAAAACAAAGTTTGAGTAATATATAACGCTAAGGAAATTATTCTATAAGTATAAGGTCACAAACAATAAAATGAATGAATAATATCGATAATGATATAATTGTAATGAACAAAGCATTTAAAGTTGAATTGTTTAATCGTTATTCATTCAAAAAATAAATAAATAATCTAAAAGAAAAGTAACTAACATGTTGTTGATCAATGATAAGGAAAAGCACTAAGCTATTTGTCTTTCCGCGTAATGCAAGCTCCAATAACCTGTTTTCCAAGAAGAAACCTATGGCAAGAGGCAAAGAATGATATATCCTGAAGTAACTCGAGGAATTTTATATTTCAAACACAATCTATAATAAACAGAAAGACAAATGTTTTTCTCATGTGACTTTATGTGATTCAAGATCTAGAGATGGAATCAACTCCAATCTCTTGCAAATCATATAACAAATTCTAACATCCAACACAAACTCAGAATGTACAAATACTTGTTTTATATTTAATTAGCCACGGGGATTATGATAACCATAAATGATGGACCATACAAAATATAAGAACAACATGAAAACAATAAAGTATTAAACAAACTAAAGATAATTCATAACATGTATGTTTTCATGCCTAGAAAAATATGAAAATAATATGACAATAATCACATCATACAATTTACATAAGTACTAAAGCCAAAAGCACATTGTATTTCATATCATTCCAAAAAAAAAGTCCATCTTCAAGTCCCAAAAAGAATACCCATGTCTCTGGACAAGTACCGGTATTTAAAATATGTTCATGATATGTTTCTCATATCTTCTAAGATAGAGACAGATCTTCCTGAATAAAGTCTTTTCCAAAAAAAAACAAAATTTAGGTTTGTTGTAACAACCATTCAAAAATAGTTACATAATTCAAAATATTTTTGAAACTTTTTTTAGAGAAAAACTTGCAAATTTGGAGCATCTCCAATGATCCACTTGTTCCATCAACCATTGCAATTTGTTCCTCTTCAAACCTAAGAAGAAAAATGAAATTTAATTTAGAAAAARAATCTAATAAACTAATTATAGACAAGCTACATAATCTACGATTTTGTAGCTAGTCTAATAAAACAAAAACAAAACAAATTTTGTTATAATAAAGCAATCAAAACATTAATTCCAAGAAATTTGTTTACCCATTAAATATTGGAAAAGAGGCATCTGATAATTTCGAGTTCATAACATTGATGTTGGATGAGTTTTTGATAATGATATCTTCTGATTTCTTTAATCTTTTGCTAGCTCTGGGGGGAGGTTGTTGCACATTGGCTCTCAGATCCAAGTTTTCCCTTTTGAACACTATGTTTTGAGCCATTACCTGATTAAGTGGAGCTTTCAAATAAGGGATGTCTTGATAGTACCTTTGGATCCAAGTGAAACATTCCTTTACAATACACCTATTCCAATCTCGGTAGAGGGCCCGTATCATCTAAGTTCAAAGGCTTACCTTGCGCCATTTCCTTTTTTAAATCATACTATATTCTTGAAAACCCCTCTTGTTCCCTTAAAAATGGAGGCGGGTTTGAAACAAAATCGTACCGGGGCGAATCCACTCTAGTGGAATCAAATGTAGCATCCTCAACAGAGATCATATCTTCAATAACAACTGTAGAAATGGGTTTATCACGATTTTGACATCGGTTCCTTGTCATCCTCGACATAAGTCTACCACTCATCTTATTTCAGAAATCTACGTCATTAACGTCCTATGTAACTTGCTTCCCTTATATTTTGATTTTATTTTTATCATTGCTAACTTTGGTTTGTACAGGATCAGGGGCGACTGGTGACCTATCTCTTAAAAGACTTAGAATTTCTTCCAAGGATTTCTTTGGAACGTGTTATCACATGAAGTTTTCAAGGATCACAACAATTGTCCAAATCTTTTGCTTGCACAAGAAGCAGCCATAAGTACAAGCGCAACATTCAGGGCAGTCTATTTTGGGGCTGAAATACAAGCAATGGTTGGGTTCAATTTTCAACGATGGAGATCCCAGGAGCAGTTCAGATCAATGGATCATGTGTATTCAACATGTCAAAGTTGCACAAGGTTTAAATACCAGGTGGAAGCCGCGAAGTCACAGATCAAGCGCCACACGTCCTTCCAGATCGAATGACCATGATTTACTTCGAGAGTTCGAGCTTCAGGAGTTTCAACTTCCCCACTCCCAATTTCCTCCGAAGTGCTTTTGCCCAAATTCACAGATCAAATGCCATGTGTCCTTTTAGATCAGATAGTCATGATTTACTTCAGGAGTTCAGGCTTTGAGAGTTTCGGCCTCCCCACTCCCAATTTCCTTCGAAGTGATTTTGCCTAAAGTCACAGATCAAGCGCCATGCATCCTTTCATATCGGACGATCATGATTTACTTTTGGAGTTCGGGCTTCAAGAGTTTTGGATTCCCCACTCCCAATTTCCTCCGAAGTGCTTTGGCCCGAAATCACAGATCAAGCGTCGCGTGTTCCTCCAGATCAAATGATCAATATTTACTTCAGGAATCCAGACTTTGGGAGTTTTATCTCCTCCCGTATTGCTTTCATCCAGAGCATTTTCTCTCGAAGACCACAGATCGTTGCCACATGTCCATCCAAATCTAACGGTGGTAGTTTTCTTCGGGACTCTGGGCTTCGAGAGTTTCAACTTCCTCGCTCTCGTTTTCATCCAGAGTGTTTTCTCCCGGATTTAACAAATCCTTGCCACGTGTCCTCCTCAAATCGACGGTCGTTGTTCACTTCAGAGATCTAGATCTACATGCATACCACCCCCAAGCTCTGAAGTGCCAAAGTACATGGCAGTCATCAATTCGGATATGTGGCACTCTCGTCATTCATGACACCTGGCATCCATCTGGAGATGACACGTGGCACTCAGTCCAGACACCTTTGAGCATATCATGATCCGGATTTTATGAGTAGAATGAAATGAATACAGATTATTAACAGGTGCTTAACAAAAAATAACAGAGATACAGTAAAACTGGTTTTCTATTCAATAACGAAATAAAGATGAAACTGTAAACTACAGCGGAAACAAGCTTGTTGGAATGGTGGCGACTTATCTCTGAGAAGAGATGTGACAACAGCGTGCATTCACAAGAAGAAGGTTACAAAGAGGATATGAAGGCCTTTTTACAATAAGAAAGAATGCCAAAAACACTATACATCCAAAAACCTAACCCTAGGAGATGAAGCGCCAAAAGTCATGTGGGCCCCGTTTGGGTAAGTTAGTACATCAACTTCCCGGGGTCATAACTTTTGCATACGATCTCTGTTTTAGGCATGTGATAACTCGTTGGAAAGGTATCATCGAGGAGATTCATTTTGGGGGCTCAATCATGCCTTTATCTATCATTGAGGAGCTGGATACTGAAAAACCTTCATTTAGGCCCTCAAAATGGCCCCGGAAGTTAAAACTGCTAAAAATAGTAAATTGCCAACATTGTCAGAAAATTGTTTTGATCCAGTTGGAAAAGGTGGGTGGCCACCGATATCCATCAGGATCAATCCTCCCCCCTTAGGAATCAATGGTCTCCATTGTGTTGAGGTCCCCCATCAGATGAGGAAATTTCTGCTGAATTTGGCCCCAGGTGAGCCACTTGCCTTGGCGCAGGAGTTGCCCTTCTTTGACGACTCGATAAAGTTGGATCATTTGTTGTCAAGTGCCCTCGATCTGTCTGTTCACAATCTGATCATTGGATGCCTGTTGTAGGAAATAAGGGTTGAGCTATGTTGGTGTCAGTTGTTTTGCTACTTCTGAGGTGTCCAATAATGGTGGGAAATAAGGGAAAAGGAGATCCACGTTGAACATTGGGTGCAGACCAAGGAAAGGAGGAATGTTGAGCTCAAAAGAATTATCCCCGATGGCCTTGGTGATAGTGCACAGCCCATAACGAAGTGGGTGAAGCTTCTGATGGGGTCCTGTAAGGTGTTCTTTCTGCAAGTGCAACTTTGTCGCCCACCTGAAACTTATGCAGCACCCGATGTTGATCATGGCATTGTTTGTACTTGTCATTGGACTTTTGTAGGATATCCTGAACCTATTGGCAGACGTGCTAGATCTGCTCAATGAACCGGGTGGCTTTGTCAGCTTTAGTTGGAGTAGGAGATGAGTCGGTCAAGGTGATCGCAAGGGGAAATGCAACATCTATGGGTCCCAATGGTTGGAATCCCAACCCCACTTGAAAGGGGTTGTGGCCAGTTGAGCTATGCAGGGCTCGGTTGTAGTTATGTTGGACATAGGGAAGGCTCTCATCCCATGTGCGAGGTTGCTTTGAATTATACATGCGAAGGATATGCACAATCATTCGATTTACAACCTCGGTTTGGCCATCTGTCTGGGGGTGGAAGGCAGTGGATTTGGTGAGCTTGGTGTCCAGCAGTGACTAGAGGCTCGACCAGAATGTGTTGAGAAATCGACTATCCTGATCTGAGACAATGGTTTTTGGGATTCCAAAATGTACCCAAACTCGTTCAAAGAAGAGCTTGGTAGTGGCCTCTGTTGTGATGCTCTTTTTGCAGGCAACCAGAATCGCCATCTTAGAAAAGCGATCAACAACCACAAAAACACAGTCACTTCCCCGCTTGGTGGACGGGAGGAACGACATGTAATCCATTGAGGTGGATTCCCATGGCCTGTCAGGAGTAGGAAGAGGGGTGTACAGGCCCTGTTCTTTAGTGGTCGGTTTGGCAATAGCGGAGGCAGTGCAGAAACTGATATACTTGCTGACCTCCTGTCAAAGTTTCGAACAGTAGAAATGTTTTTGTAGCATCACCACTGTATTTTCAACGTCGAAGTGTCCTACCACCCGACTGTAGTGGGCTTCCCAGATCAGCTTCGCTCGCTCACTTGATGGAACACAGATATGGCCCAGATGACACAACAACCCACCCTGAAGATGGAAATTATCGACAACTGCGTTTGCACCCAACATTTGGTAGGTGGTGGCGAAGTCAGGGTCTGTCTCATAGATTTGGGGCCATCCAGATGTTTCATGGCCACAAGATTCTAGCATCTTGGTGAGTGTCGCGACTGGCGATCTGCTGAGGCAATCAGCGACATGATTGGTGCTTCATGTTTTATACTTGATGTGGAGAGGTCGGCCGTAGAGACCCTGGATGTGGCTGTGATATTTCTCTTATTATGAGAGCAAATCACAAAGAAGACAATCTTCCCCGTGTGAGAGATGACCTTCCTGCATTGCTTAGCAGAGATCAAGGAAATAGCACTATGTGGGACTACCTCAGGTATCCTGTACAATTTCCTGTTCAAAGTAATAATAACACAACGAGGCCTAGACTCATATACGACATGATGTTTCCATAAACAAGGTTGGCCCAAAAGAACATCACAAACTTCGAGAGGATCAACATCACACAATACCTCGTCTTTGAAGGGATTGATGTCGTACGATAGTCGGCACTGTTGGCTTACGCGGAGATCGCTTCCTTGGTGGAGCCATCCAATGGTGTACAGTTGTGGGTGCGGCATTGTTGGCAGGGCCAACCGCTTGATGACCTCTACTGAGATGAGGTTCTTCTGGCTACCGCTATCAATGATGAAGTACAGCGAGGTGCCTTTTACCCAC
>JASDQU010754568.1:66214-79255 GCA_032191745.1 Picea mariana
ACAACGAATGGTGTAATTCCAAAATACTTAAGAAGTAATAGTAGTATCAATGGAAAAAAGAATAGAAACCAAGTGTTGAAAAGACCCGTGTCTTTGATTTGACTTCAAAGTTTTTCAATTTCTATCTATACATGTAAGATTGAGAATTCTCATGGCACTGAATGGAAAATTCCCACCAATTGATCACAATCCAAACAATAGAAAAATTAATATATAATCATACCAAATTATAAACAAGCATGGAAAAATGAAAACATTAGTCTAGGAGCTTGAAAAATAGAAACCATGTTCCCTTATATTTTATTGTGATAGATGTTGCTTTCCTACACTATAAAAACTATAACTTGGTTATAATTTATAATATTTTCAAGACATCCACATTTTGGGACAGACAACATGATTCAACAATATTCGTGGAATCCATAACATATTAATTATTGGAGTTGCATACTAAATTCAAAGAAAGTATGTTGGTTGGAATAGAGGAAAAAAACAATTTTCAAATGGTTTTTAAACTAAAGAGAAATGGCTTGGTGGGGAAACTTCAATTAATGAAATTATGTTAGTGAATCTTTAGTGCAGTCATCTTGGGAATAAGTGGTCCAGAAAAATTAATTAATGGTGGTATTTCCCACCAATGGTGCAACTTGTTATTTAAATAGTTGGTAAATATCGCATCTGGGTCAATTCCCTTGATGGGGAAACCCTAATTAATGTGATTATGTTAGTGAATCTCTCGCATAATCATATTAGGAATACGCGATGCACAAACCTTGATTAATGTTGGTCTTTACGCACCAATCACACAACCTATTATTCATATTTGCATCTACCAAATAGTAATCAAACCCCATGTTAATAATAACAATGCATATGTAACATCACTTCTCATTGTGATGCACCAAAGCCTCCTGTGTGTAGCAAACACATGCACTACTACAAAATTTCGTAAAATATTAATAATGTGTTTAACTATCAAACAATGCAGAATACATGGAAAGTGAAAATATATTATGCAGGTACAATCCACTCACCATGAAATTAAAATTTGTAAACTTATTTTTAATGCACAAATATAAATGTATTTTTGTTCCTCAACTACTTACACGCCAAAGTAAAGTAATATAAAAAAATTATTGATATTGATCTGAATTATATCATTATATTATTTTGCATCTATCTCGATGCTTTTAGAATGGAAAAATTGGAGGAATCAGCTTGCAGGGTCATTTTAGTGGGAGGTCCCAGTTTAGAAAATTGGGGTTTGAAACTTTCCAGACCCATTTTGAGGCAATAAATTGCATTTTGAGGGATTATGGTATCAAAATTGAAGTACACCCCCTTGATGGTGTTCTGCACTCTGATACCTTTCCAACGGTGCAGGTCATCGTCAATCAAAGTTTGTATGCAAAATGTATGCCTCCTGCAAGTTTACCTATCGTGTTGACCACCATGGTACGAGAGGATTCTATGTCAACCCCCATTACTCATGCATATGAGGCTAGCCACATGAATAATTTCAAGAATATTCTAGAAGGTTCAAAACCCTACCACAATTGAGGGTTGAGGAAGTCAAAAACCTAACCCTATATGGCTATTGGGCTATGTTAAATATCATGCCACTAGGAGGAGAAGGGGTTCCATTATATGTTATTTTATTTTATTCCATAAAAGAACAGAACAACTGGGAGTGGCAAATTAAAGAGCATAATAGTGGGGTTTTTCTTTTGTAGCAACCTAACATGCCACAAGTATCAGATAAATCCATATAGAGTGTCTTCTCCTTTGTACTTGCATTATTTCCATACCAGAGAAAAGAGAGCAGAGAAACCTCACCTTCTCGCTAGGTTTTTTCTCGTAAGGGTTTCACAGAGAAAATCTTTGTGTTGTTTTATGGATGGTGTGTGATTGTATTTTACTATTCTCTATTTTTTGCATTTTATCTATTTCATGCATAAGAAGAAAATTAGTAACTAAATATTCTAGAAATCTAGAGGAATTTAATCTTCATAGGTAAATTTCAATTTTGTTTTTCATATTTATTGTGACGAACTATTCCAGTTGAATATCCACGACAATTTACAGATCAGTTATAAAATCACTTCTCAATTTAAAATTTGTCTGTAGCTACATAGATCCCCATTTTAATGAATTTGTATTAGAAATAGTTGTCCAAAAATCCCATTTTCCTTTTAACTATGTCAAAGTGTATGCTACTTTCGACTTCGACTTTGGAATTTATTCCTATAATCATCAAATAACCTTCTTTGGAAAATACAAAGCATACCTTGGACCATTCTAAACAATATGATTTGTTACATGACCTAATATGATTCTCCAGTTTGGTTATATAGTGAGATTGTGTAGTATTTTAATATAATATGATTCCCTAGTTTCATAATTTAGTGAGATTGTATAGTATTTTAATATTTTAGAGAGTTGGAATTAGATATTTGGCTTTATATTACATTATTAAAACCTGCATTAACATATAAGGGAAATAAGTGCCCGTCCAATTGGATCAATGGATAAGGAAAGGTGTGTTGTTCACTTTGTTTCTCTTAACAACTTCACTTTGTTTTTCTTGAAAGATTATTAATTTATTTCGGCACCCTAAAACCATTATAAATATATCCAATCCTAACTATTGTTTAACGCACTATCTTATAAAACTAGGAATCACACATCTTCCTCATACTAATAAGAACATCATTCATTGATTTGTTGGGCCTTATGATCATCATATCTCCACTTCTCGTGAATCTCACCCAAAATATATCAACAAAGAATATATGCAAGTGAATAAGGTTTGCATTTTTTGTATAACAATCAGAAACTATCCTTTTTCTTTTGTCATGCTAAAGAAAAAGCTCCAACATAATCTCACGGACATAGTTTCCATTTACAAGACGCAAAGACACAAAACATATTATGACTACAACATATGGCATATCTATGTCTATTAGGATTTTAAATTCTAATCCATGTCCATCTTTCTCCTTTTCCATTTAGTGAAGAGGCTTAAGTAGATGGCTCAGTCCTTCAGTCAAATTTAGGAAATTGAATCTACATGTATTCTAATTTCTCGTGGGTAGGGAAATTTATGTGTTTAAAAAAAGGGAATCTCAATGTATCATTCATACTAAGCATCTAATAGATAAAATAAAAATATAGAGAATAATCAAACCTACTTGTAACCATTCACATTATCTTTGAAGAGATTCATCAATGAAAGAAATATCTAGTACCTCCAATTACTTCGATGAAGGCTTTATTTAAGGAAGAGATTTAAACACACACTTATGTCCAAATTTTATAGGGAGTGTAAGTCTCCCAAATACATCACCTCACATAACTATTGGTATTTTTTGAGACATAGTTTAGTTAGTCTCCACCTTGCTTTTCATCTTGTCTTCCCGATCCGTTTGGAAATTCGGTCTTCCCCTTTGTTGATCATAAATACACTTAGAATGCATTATAATTTCCTCCAATATATTAGGGTCATAATACTATATATTTTCACTTATAAATGAGGGAAACCCATTTATGTACCTCTAAATTTTAACTTTCTCATCCTTGATGAATGTGATATAATTCAACATCTCTAAGAATATCCTTTCATACTCATCTATCTCCATACTCCCAAGCTTGAGTTCAAATAAATTCTTTAGTTTCTTGTCCTATTACCTCTTGGTTAAGTATTTCTTTTGAAAATACCTCTTGAAAACCCTCCAAGTAACCTTCTTCTCATCAATGTGTTTCACTTGCACGAATTGATCCCACCACATTGATGCTTTTCTCTTTAGATGATAGTGGAAATTCTCCCTTCTGCCTCCGTAGAATAATTATGTAGTTGGAAGTACTTTCTCATACCTAGCAGCCAAGTCTCTGCATCTTCATCCTTCTTGTGCTCACCATCAAAGGTAGGAGGCCTGATCTTATTCATTTCTCCCTGTAGCTCATCCATCTCAGTTCTTCTCTTATACTTTCTGATAAGAGATAGAATTGAGCTATTGCGCGCTTTCCTAAATGAATTCTTTGGTGAGTGGTGATGATGTCTATCAACACTTATTGCTTATCTTATTTTCTCATCATGAGATCTGCGACTTCTTGGCCTACTTTTCTTGGTCTCCTTATCCATTTTATTTTCTATTGTGTCCAAGATTTGCATCAACTTGACATTGAAGTTATCTTGTTTCTCCTTGGATTGCATAATCATTTCATTATCACATTTATATCTTTGGACATATTTTTGTAGTCCCTGAATGGTTTCTACCAAGTTAATACGCTCCTCCTTGATTTCTATACCATCAACACCCAAAATGACATACATATATCTGAATTCATCATCATGGATAAAATCTCTATGTGCTTCTTCCATTCTTCTTGACCTTCTGCATTGATTCTTTCCTATTCTAGCCACTGATAATTCTGCAAAATGTGTAGGAAACAAGATTTTTTAGACGAATTCATGAGACAACTTCATGAAAAATATGCACCATTTTGTCAGAATCCTTTCTTTTGAAGTCCATGCACGCACTGGTTTTCATCACTTGAAGAGTTTGTTGACAAGTGCGCCAATTTTTAGAATTGTTGATTCAAATGACGAATTCATTATGTGCACAAATGCATGCAAGGAATGGATTGGTGGAGTCCTTAGTCAGAATGGACATGTGGTGTGCCACAAATCATGAAATTTAAAAGAGCATGAAAGGATCTATGCTACCCATGACTTATAATTGGAAGTCATAGTACATTCCTTGAAAATTTGGCGAAATTATCTTTTGGGTAAAAGATTTGAGTTGAGGACAGACCATAGTGGTCTGAAGTATCTATTTGGAGAACCAAGTTTAAATGTTAGACAAAGCAAGTGGTTAGAATTCCTCTGTGAGTATGAATTTAACATCAAGCATATCAAAGGAAAAGAGAACAAGGTGGTTGAGGAAATCAATAGGAGGGTGCATGAGATGCTTGCTACAACCATAAGCATGTACAAGTCATATTTATGTGACAGAATTTTAGAAGTTTCCAAATCAGATTAACGCTATGTGGACATAAAGGTGAATTTATAGCAAGGTATTTTGCAGCATAAATTGGAAGGTTATGAGTTAAAATAGGATGGAATCCTCATGTATAGGCACAACGTTTATCTGCCAAATGATCAGGAATTGAAAAGTATTTTATTATCATAGATGCATAAGGTTCCTTATTATGTTGTACATTTGAGTTACTAGAAGACAATTGTCACAGTAAAAAAACAATACTATTGGCCAGGTATGAAAAAGGAAGTTGCTGATTTTATTGCTAGGTGTCTTGAATGTCAAAAGGTCAAGGTTGAGCACATACATCCAACTAGTTTTCTACATCCTTTGTCCATTCATGAGTGGAAGTGGGAAGTTGTAACCATGGATTTCATTACTAAGCTACGTAGGATTTCTAGGCAGCATGATTCTATTATGGTAGTGGTGGACAAGCTTACTAAAGCTGCCCATTTTATTCCAGTGAAGTCAGTGTACAAGGAAAAAAACATTGTTGAAACATGCATGTGATAAATTGCTAAGTTGCATGGTATACCTAAGAAAATTGTGTCTAACAGATATGCCAAGTTCACCTCAAACTTTTGGAAAGGGATATTCAAAGGATTTGGGACAAATCTAAACTTTAGCACAACATATCACCCTGAGACAAATGGACAAATAGAGAGGGTATATCGGGTGATTGAAGATATGCTCAGGATGTATGTGATGGATAAACCATCAAAATGGGAAGATTGACTTCATTTGGTAGAGTTTTCTTATGAAAATGGGTATTAAGAATATTTAAATATGATCCCATTTGAGGCACTTTATGGCAGAAAGTGCAAAACGCCAGTGAGTTGGGACAACCCAGTAGATTGTGTAGGGGTTGGGCCAGATCTGCTCTAGGAAATGGAAAAGAAGATTGTAAAGATAAGGAAAAATTTAAAGGTTTCCCAAGACATATAGAAAATTTGTGTAGATAAAGGCAGAACCCACAGAGAGTTTAAAGTGGGCGATAATGTGTTCTTAAAATTAAAAGTGAGACGCAGTTCCCAAAAATTGGGGAATTGTTCTAAGTTGGAGGTGCGTTACTATGGATTGGATTTGAAATCCTAGAGAGGATTGGTCTTGTCACATATATTCTTTCATTTCCTACATCCTTGTGTATTCATAATGTTTTCCATGTATCATTTATTAAGAAGTACATACCTGATATTCATCATATTATTGATTGGAATGTGATTAAGGTGGAACCAGAAGGCGATTTTATAGTGTGACTGGTTTGCATATTGGATCGGAAAATAAAACAGCTCTGAAATCGATCCATGGAGTTGGTAAAGGTCCAATGGACCTAGTACGGTCCCGAGGATGCAACTTGGGAGCGTGAGGATTCAATGTTGACAGATTATCCACATATATTTTAATATTTTTGAAATTTGGTGTGTACATGTGTATATGATGCACTAAGGATAATACATAAATAAGGGGGAGGGAAATGTGATGTCCCTAATTCGAACCTTTTGTAATTGTACATATAGGATGGTGAGTTGTTGGTACTAATTGTAAATGTAAATGTACATTTATGTTGGTGAGTCGTTGGCACCAAGTTGTGGTTTTGTGTGCACCTGAGTAGTGCACGGGAATTGTTATCAAAGAAAGGGTGCACACATTTCACAGTGTTGTGCACACTTGAGTAAGTGCGCGAGGATGACCTGGGAGTGCACACCAATCCAAGTTATATATATATATATATATATATATGATGTTGGTGATTCGAGACGTAGATAGGCCATGCACCTATCCATGTAAAAGTAATCATACTCAAGTTATTAATATATTATTACATCGTTGCGCACAGGTAGATCAGACAAAAAGATATGGGGGGCGAACTCCATCGGAAAAAGAGAAAAGGGGGTGGGACTTAAGTGTTAGGGAATATCTTAATAATATTTCTATAAAAGTGTAAGTTATGGATATTTATTTTATCCTAAGTTCTCAAGGTAGGGAATGAGTCACCAAGTGGCCAAAGCTACTTTTGAAAGTGACAAGTGTCAAGTTTAAGGCATGCAATATATATTGTTGGCCTTAGTGTGTTTTGGGGGATTATTCACTCTAAAGTGGAGAAGGGGTCAAACCATCTAAGGGAGGACGACTATTACCTTATCTACACAAAGAATCTTGTAATATGTTTCTATATTGTAATCTAAGTTTTTATGTCGAAGAGGCGGGTTTTCAGGCCCGTGAGTAGTCTCTCTAGGTGAGGATTTGTTGTCGAAGAGGTGGGTTTTCAGGCTCGTGAGAAATCTTTCCATGTGATATTTTTGCTGGGAATTATTTCCTGGTGCATTGGGCATTAGTCGCATGGCTCAGAGACTTCCTGTCTAGCCTGTTGTTGATAACCATGGAAGGGAAGTGGGGCAATTGAGGGAATATTGAGCAGAGAAGGTGCACACTTTCTTAGGTGTGATGGGTGCATGGGGAATGAGAGACTACAGGCTAGTTGTAGCAGCAGGCACCTTGGACTAAGCAATTTTGTTGAATATCAGACATTAGCTTGGAATTAGGAACTCTTTTTCCCTGGTGGAGTTAAGCCCCATCTCAGGGTGACCTGTTGTTGAAAGCTTCTGAGCAACATAGTCTACAACTGAGAGGAACACCTTATTTCTACATGCAGTTGGTGACTTTTCATTAAAGATAAGTGTCTTATGTGCTTGTCTCATTTACTATAAGCTTCATTATCTGTGTTTAATATGGGTTTAATTCTTGTATGTAGTTGCATATAAGTAATTTCTATTATTTTGTATATTGCTACTTGCACATGTAAGTTTGGTGTGGATATTCATTGTTATATTTTTGCATGAGTATGGCAGTTATTGTTAGTTTTCTTGTTAAGTTAACCTTATGATTTTTGGTTATGAGTCTTCAAGAAGAGGTTTGAATAGCCGTGGGTGCAAAGAATACTTTGTGTGCATTAGAGGCTAGAGTTACTTTTGCGCATAAGGAAGCAGTCTGCATGCACAAATATGACATATTTGGTAATGATGCTAGAATGGATGTGTGCACAATAACATTGTGTGTTTAGAATTCTTTTGCGTAGTTTTTTGTGTTACTTCCACTGTTATAAGTTGAGTGCCATGACTTAGCTTGAGGTTGAGTCTGTTACTTCAAGTGATACTGCATAGACTAGTGTTTAGAGTAGAATCTGCGTAGTATAGTTTTAGAATAGCACTATTCAATAGTAAGTTGGATAATGTTACAGTTGGTATTAGATACATAGTTTAGTTATTCGCATGTATCATCAAAACATAGTTTAGTTAGTCTCGTATCATCAAAAAACCATGAAATTGTCCTCAAGTGGAGGCAATGGTTGAGCTTGACTTCTATTGAAACTATAAAACAATTTTTCACAATTTTCTCAAATTCTCAATTTTGAAAACATATATATCCCTTTTGAATTTATCATATACATATTGAAAAATCAATTATATTGACACAAAAAGATTAATTATATTTTTCACAATTAACACAATAAGATTCTTAAATTATAATGTCAACTATAAATTAATCATATAAAAGGAACTACACTCCAAAATTTCAATTGTAATCAAATTTTCATTCTCCAAAATTTCAATCATAATCAAATTTTCATTTTGAACATAAAATTAAATTGAAAAATCAATCTTGCTTAGACCTTCACATGACTTCACTTAATTATCTTTTTAAGTTTTTGTGGACTTAAAAAAAAATTGTGAAGGTGTCAATATTTATAATTATTTAATCATAATCAAATTTTCATTTTTCACATAAAATTAAATTGAAAAAACAATCTTGCTTATTACAATGTAATAACATTGTAATATGTGATGACATATTACATTGTAATATGTCATCACATATTACAATGTTATTACATTGTAATATGTCATCACATATTACAATGTAATATTCATCACATATTACATTGTAATATGTCATGACATATTACAATGACATAATATAATGTAATATGTCGTGACATATTACATTGTAATATGTCTTGACCTTCACATGACTTCACTTAATGACAATATTTTGTTATCTTTTTAAGTTTTTGTGAACTCTAAAAAATTATGAAAGTGACAATATGTATAATTATTTAATTATCAATTTAGAATGAGTATTTAATTATTAATAATTTTTATCCATCAATATGAATAAACTTATCACATAACAACAACCAAACCACTTAAAATAATAATTTGGTGTGATTCATGAAAAGTAGACTTTCACTCCTTAGATAAATAACATATAAAATATAACATTTTATATATATATTAACATATCATTATAAATACTATACAAAAAATAATTAGTAATTGATGGTGACCCCATAGGGATCACCATGTCTCAATAGTATGATAAATACTATATAAAAAATAATTAGTAGTTGATGGTGACCCCACAGGTATCACCATGTCTCTATAGTATAGACATCTGTCATCTACTTATCAAACATGTTTCATTTGCCAATTGTATCAACATTTCTAATAATCAAACATGGTAAATCCATAAGGATCACCATGTCTCCATTAGTCATCCACCAATCAAATATGAAAAGTGTACATTTCAATAACTAAATATTGAACAATATACATTTAAAAAAATACACAACTATTAAATATATTTCCACAGTCCAATCTTGCACCGTCCCTCAGATATATCACAGATTCTGAATCCTTTCAGATTCAGATACATTCTGCAAAGTCATGCACGCACATTACCATTTTAATTATTATTATTTGGCTCATAAGAATCTAAACTGGTTTATTATTTTTATTTTTGGGGGGCGATCCATCCGTGAAAACCGCTTCACGGGACCGGGACCGGGACCTCCATATTCTTTAATTTTCAGTGTATTTATGGCCTTTTTTATATACATTTATGGCATTTTTATAAATAATTTGAAGTTATCAGAACTGATGACGCACAGCCTGTAATTTTCAGAACGAAAACAACAATACGAAGAAAACAATTTAGCAGCACACAACCGATTCAGGCAGACAATGTTCGGATCTCGAAGAATGAATGGAGGATTTCTGATAAAAAGGATCGAGGTTTGAAGAAGTGGAGGCGTTTGATAACTAAGATTTAGGGTTTGAAAGGTTTTTTGCGAAGGATGAATGCAGTGCAGGAAGAGGAATGGCAAAAAGCACAAGAGATCAGAATCAGCGTGGATCTGGATCTGATCAGTGCGGCAAAACAGCAACTGCTGTTTCTTGCTTCCGTCGATCGGAACCGATGCCTTTACGATGGACCAGCTTTACAGAGAGCTATTTACAGGTACATATTCTTTTTAAGAAAGTTAAAGCTTTTCACAACATCTTTCATGCCTTTCGCTCTATTCCGTTTAAAGATTCTCTGATCTTTTTCCTGTCTAATTTTCGATATTAAATGTGATAATAATGATATCAACATAAAAGCCAGACGGTGTAAATTTTGTTTGGTTGAATTTTGTATTAATTATCCAAGTTTCTGTGAATCTGAATTTTGTTTGCTTGAATTTTGTATTAATTAGCCAAGTTTCTGTCAATCTGAAATTTTGTTGTACACACTGAATTTTCTTTTGTTGAATTTTGTATTAATCAATATGAAAATTTGTTCGTTCCCCTATTCTAATTCCGTTTTCTGTAGTTAAGCTTTTCACAGCATCTTTCAATCTTGTTATATAAAATTCTGATATTTTTCCTACGTAATTTTAGATATTAAATGTGATAATAACGACATGAACATAAAAACCAGACGATCTGAAATTTTTTTGGTTGAATTTTGTATTAGTTATCAAAGCTTCTGTAAATCTGAAATTTTGTTGAAAATTTGTTCGTTTCCCTGTTCTAATATTTTACTTTACATAAAAACCAGACGGTGTGAAGTTTATTTAGTTTAATTTTGTATTAATCGTCAATTTTTCTGTCACGCATACACTGAATTTTGTATTCATTATGCTGTAAATTTATACACTGAATTTTGTATTCATTATGTTCTAAATTTATAATTTAGATTTTTATGTTTTTGACAGTTAAATTTTGTATTCATTATGCTGTAAATTTATACACTGAATTTTGTATTCATTATGTTTTAAATTTATAATTTAGATTTTTATGTTTTTGACAGTTAAATTTACATATTTGAACTTTTAATTTCAGTGTACAGGACAAATAACTCCGCTTCTTTATAGCTTTAATCAGATCTAACTGATACATATCTCGATAATATAATTTTTTTTAAGAGAACATTAATCTCTGTCTAACTTGATTTTAAATTTGTTAATTTTTTAGAAATATAAAATACCTGTAAGTACAAACTTTAGTAGCTACTTTAGAAATATAAAATACTTAAAAGTAAAAAAAAAATATTAACTTTTCACGAATTTATATTTCTAAAAATTTAATATTTTTCATTTTCTAAAAATTTAATAGTTTTCATTAATGTTTTTATCTAAAATTAAAATATAAATTTTACTTTATTGATGATGATGATTAGTCCACTAATATTGAATTGGTTTATGGTACCTTAACAAGGATAAGTGATTACTTGAAATTCTTTAATTGTATGGAAAAACATTAATATTATATTATTTTTAATTCATATTTTTAATTGAAATGAACTTTGGTGGCCGGAAAAAATGATTATTATCTAACCCATGAAAGTTCAAGTCATGTAATAAACTCATATTACCATTTATTATAAATTAGTTTCTTTTTAATAGATTTAAAATTTAAATTTGTTAATATTATATAATTTTATCATAATGATGGTTAACTTCTTCTGAAAGTAAAATTGGTCTATCCCACCTTAAAAAAAGTAAGAGATTACTTGGATTTCTTTAAAATGTTATTTCAGATACTTAACCTTCCAAGATGACCAAAGTTGTAATGACCTAGAAGGTTAAGAAGGTCACTATTGTGACACATATTTTGAAATTGGGACCTAATTTGGATATAAGTAGGGAAATCTAGGAGAAAATATTTTTCATCTTCAACTCTCTTGGTGTCACAAAGGCGACAAATTCTTTCTTGTCGTGGTGTTTTGGGGATTGTCCAATATATTTCACTATACACAATAACTTCTTCTTTATACTAAATTATACTTTAATTAGTTGTCACACTATAAATTCTCCTTAAATTTAGCTTGTATAATGTTTTTTAATATCTTCAGTATTATGCACAATAAATTCTTCTTTATACTAAATTATACATTAATTAGTTGTCACATCATAAATTCTCTTTAAATTTAAATTGTATAATATTTTTTAATATCATGTATTTTGCTCAATAACTTCTTTTTTATACTAAATTATACTTTAATTAGTTTTCAAACCATAAATTTTCCTTAAATTTATTTTGTATAATGTTTTTTAATATCATCATTATTTTGGACAATAACTTCTTCTACTAAATTATATAGTGTGTATCATCCTGGCTAATTTTCTAATTTATTTTAATACAATAACTTTCATATTTATATTTATCAATGTGATATTTATTAATTTTATAGTTTATTTTAAATATATAAAATTGTATTAATTTAAAAAATATGTTTTTTAATATCATGTTGACAATAACTTCTTCTACTAAATTATATAGTGTGTGTCATCCTTGCTAATCTTCTAATTTATTTTAATACAATAATTTTAATATTTATATTTATCATTAATTTTATAATTTATTTTAAATATATAAAATTGTATTAATTTAAAAAATATAAAAGTAACTGTATTATTTATTAATTTATTTTAAATATATAAAAATATATTAATTCAAAAAAATATAAAATCAATTACTTTGATGGCAATAAATTTTTTATTATAGTCCTCCACGTGTAGGAAAGTCGGTGATGGAGTGTGATGTTAAGGCACTCCATGATGTTAAAGTCACCGGTTCGAAACCTGCAGCGACAAAAAATCCAGCCATATTAAGTGTTGGTGTGTCTCAGGTCGAGTGCGATCCCTGGGTGATTTTGACGGCTTATATATATATATATATAT
>JASDQU010754569.1:6627-30556 GCA_032191745.1 Picea mariana
AATAATTGAAATCAGTTGGCTCATAGCCATACATGTCAAGCCTCTTTCATTCATGAAAGCTCCTCCTCAATTGTTCATGTTTAGGTTTCTCATGTTCTTTTGGTGTCAATGACATATTTTCTTTTGGTTGATTTTCATCTTCATTACTTTTATTTTCAGCGGCAACATGTTCATCATCTTCTTGTTCAAAAAAAAAAAAACTTTTAGCATGATCTATACCATCGTTAGCATGATAATGTGTGGAAGGAGTAGGAGAATATGTGGTGTTGAATCACTCATAAAATGGATAGCCTTTTGAAACAAGACAAATTTATAAATAGGATCAAATAACTTGTATGCCTTCTTATCCTCACAGTAACCAATAAATATCAGTGGTTGTCTTTTCTTCTCCATAGATTTTCACTTTCCATATGGAATTAAGGCCCACGTTGGACTGCCAAATATCCTAAAAGTAGAGACATTGGGCTTAACATAGGTCCAAGCTTCCTCTGGAGTCATATGCAGTGTTGCCCTATGAGGCATCCAATTCTAAATGTAATTGGCACAATTCATTGCTTCAACCCATAAAGAAGATGCCATGTTCTTGGACTGTGTTAGCACCATAATTTTTACAGTTAGACTCGATCCTAGATGAGTCGTGAGTCGTGTGTCAAATCATGTGAGCTCAGGAAGCAAATAACAAATGGGTTGAAATCAACAAGTAGCATGTTTGGCCCTTGGAGTCAGGAAAGGGTGTAATGATTAGTTATGTGCAACTTGTAAAGGTCACTTTCTCGAAAGATCGAGTCTTGTCAGAAAAGGGGAATTTATGTGCCAAAGATCGAGGCAAGTTGTTGGGATAAAGGTCATGTCTATGGATATAATGAACATCATCACCTAATTATGAAGTCAAAAAGGTAAAAAATCATGGCGCTCATATCATGTATACTCTGTCTCTCTTATCATCTGTATGTTTCACACTTCAAAGTGTACTCGTCGCATGAGTTTGCTACACACATATTAAACCCGCTTCCAAACTTCTCATCGCCATGGATTTATCATCCTCTTCCATGATTCCATTCCTTACATGTTCAAGCATAAATACTGGTCACCCTGCATGCCTCTTCTTTAATTTCCGGATTTGTGCATTGTCTGTGGTTTTTTCTACAAGTCTTGGAGCCCTTCATTGTGGGAGGACTAATTTCCATCATTCGTATTATGAGTTTGTTCATTCAAGTTGTCGTGACTCCTTCATCATTTTCAGTCATTGTTTAAAGCATGTTGGACTTCGCAGCAAGCTAGTGTATTGGACGATATTGCTTTTCACGGTCAGCCTTTCTTCTTTAGATTTTTTTCTTGTCACAATGAATTTATTTCCATTCCTATATTCTCTGTCTTGTAACAAGTCTCCTAGCACCTTGCCACCGCACTGGAATTTTTCGTTGTGCTAACCTACTGCGATGAGCCTCTCCTTGTTGTTTGTCACTGCGTCAATCTCCTACTATGTTGAAATTTTCCATCCCGCCTTGTGACTGCGCAGTGGACTCCAAGGGTTGATTTTTCTTGTTGTGCAAAGTTTTTGTCACTGCCTTTCCGATAGGTCTCTGTGAAGTACATCATTCTCATTTCCTGCACAGACAGGGTGTTACGGTTCATTACCACGCGTGCGAAACAAATACACATTGACATCATGACAACATCCCAAAGCATAAGAAAGAAGGCGTGAAGTGGTAGGGCCATAAGGTCTGAACCTCAAGACCTTGCATTAACCAACAAAGATCCGGAGATCAGGGAATATTTTGAACAGGTCGGATGTATGCACTTTTGTGAAAATATCAAAGGGTACAATGTGAAGTTGGATGAACAGTTCACCCTCAATTTTAATAGGTTCCACGTGACGGAGGAAAATCTGTTAGCTATGACGGAGATCCCTTCGCGTGGTGAAAAGTGGTTTAAAGGCATGCCTTCAGACGTTTTATGCTATGAATACTTTATCAAGCCCAACTTCCTAAATGGGAAAATCGAAGCAGGCATTCCAAGTTAGTACCTCCGGGAGCCTTTCCAAAATCTCCTAAAGGTAATTAGAAGGTATTTCTCCTGTGAAGGAAGGTTTGACAGAGTATACCCATATCACATCAGGCTATTGATGCACTTCACAGGGAAAAATCCTTTGAACCTAACTTTATTCTTGCATCAAAGCTTAGAAAATATGGTAGACAGCGTATAGGCCAAGGATGACCAACCGAGGAAAAATTTATTCCATCTATCATTGATCAAGTTGTTAATAGTCAAAAAGTTGAGACGGCTGGGAAAAGACTGGGATTCATTTCTAATTTCAACCGACATCCTGAGGGACCCCAAAGGAGACTTTCCTCTATCCACGAGGGAAACAACATTCCACAGCGCAGGGACAAGAATGCAAGAGGCCACAGGAAAAGGAAAGTAAATAGAAGATTCATCATCCCACTAGCCAACACCACAGAAAAGAGGCAGGACAAGGTTGATTAAGAAGCCTGAGGAGACCCAAGCTCCCAGCGAACCGTGCACCCAGCCTGCTGCTGAGAAGTTACTCATTCGCGATGTTCAGCTAGAACCTGTTGAAGGTTCAAGCAAGGGAAGCAGTGAAAGAAGAAGAAGGGAAGGTGATCAAAACATGGAGGTTCAAGATTCGTCACAGCAACTGAAGAAAGCGTAGCTCACTATTGTTGAATTTTATCAGGAAAACAAAGAATTAAGAAGACAACTCAAAGAGGCACAAGACATAATCATTCAGTTGTGGGAGGAAAAAAGAGTGTCAGAGGAAAGAATCACAGAGAACTTCAAGAAATGTAGAACGGCCATGGATAACGCCCACATGGCTCTCGCTAGTGCTCAAGCAAAGCTGGATGGAAATGCGGTCTTGTGGAGACAAGTGAAGAATCTGAACAGACAAAACTGGTCTCTTAGGAAAACACTCAGAGTTTTAAGGTTGTAGGTGAGGCTAGAGGCATGAGTGAGACAACCCCATTTGTCTTTTTTGATCATGGCATCGAATCTTTCTCCCTGCATGTCCTATTTCCTACTGGTAACAAGAAGTCTGATGCGGCACCTGCGTGGTGAATATTCATCTCGCAGATGTTGCAAACTTACCTATTAAGGAGGACAAGTGTAAGCGAAACGCATGCCAGTTTTGGAAGATATGTGTGGCCTCCCAATCATTGTTTCCACCTGGATTTTCACAAGAGACCGCAAGCAGACGGCTGCTACACCAACTTGCCATGTTCATGCTACAACCAATGATCGTACAGTAACAACCAGAGCCCGTTACACAAGGTGGCAGAGTTTTTGACAGAGCGCTCAATCACTTGGGCACCCCATAAAATAAAACAACGATGCATCACAACCTGATGATCGAATCTTACTCATGATTGAATGATTAAGCCAAAGACGTTAGTTATGTTATGATTGGGTGCAGTCGACTTTCCATTTTTAGTAAACTCTATTCAAAGGTCATCTGGGAGGAAGTAAATGAATCCAAAATTCCAGGAGAAGATTTTGAGGCATAGCAGCCCAAGGGGCATATTTTTTTCTATATATTGTATCTTTTCAATGTAAGCAAGGTTGGAAAAGTAGTGTAGACAGAAGACTCTTGAATGTAATATTTGAATCTGAATAGAAATAACAATGCAGAAGTCCCGAGGCTTTGAAGAAAAGATTCTAACGGTGATGGTTTTATGTATTGTGATCATATCTATGAATGTACTCCTTGTTTCCTGTAAATTCATACATGTTCTCTTTGTTTAAATTGGAATGTCTAACGAGTTTAAAATTCATCGCGCGGTGCTTTAGACTCAACCATTTAAGATCTGTGTTTTTCTTCTAAGTAAGTTAGAATTCATCTTTAATGGTGCTCTGATTTGCTTTATGTACTTCTTATTCTGCCATACACTATGAATTTTAAACTGAAAGACCATTTCCTGTTTAGCCTTTATCCTCTCAAAGTTTCATTTACCAATCATTGATTTCTCTCGCTTTCAGGAGGTTGACTCCATAGCCCAAAGTTTTGTATTTCCTTGCCACATAAATCTAACCGAAAATCCAAAGTCATTATCTATCATAGACTAGGTCTTAGAGAGAGCCCTCTCTAGATTGGAAAGGCTAGTTTCTAGTCTTAAAGTTGGTCTGTAGATTACCTATGTCATTTGTTTTCTCAGCCAAATAAATTTACAGAGTGCTAACATCTTGGCGTCATTCTCAGGGATGAAATTGAAAACTTTCCCTAGGAAATGACTAAAGTTGTAGTTTTGACCCCTGAGGGTAACATTGGGTCAGACACCTATATTGGTTGAAACTCATTTTACTCTAGAAACTTCAATAAATAAGGTCAGTAGCATAGAGTATTCAGAATCAGAAATCTTGGCTCCTAAGAAAGTTTACAACAAAGCGAACCCCAAACCAGAACCAGTAGCGTCCGTGTCTGATCCTGAAAAACTTATGCGCAAAGTAAAGGAAAGGATACCAGACCCGTTATGTTACCTGGATAGGAACCTATATTTACCCAAATACGGATTACAAAGCATTGACAACCTGGACTTCGATTTACTATTTGAACAAACTTTGTTTAGGTCTAGATCAAAATCCTATTTGAATGAAATAGTTTTCGATGAGAAAAAGTTCCAATATTTGATACCCACTAACCCCCCATGAACTACCATAATCCCCACTCATACCATCTAGCAAGTTCAAATCCCTCCTAGAGTCATGGCCGCTCAGTTGGCCCCCCTCTCCTTGCCAGCCCAATTACACGATTTTCCTCAGAATTATAATCAAGGGATCAAATTATATGATGTCGAAGGAAATGCTTCTGCCCAAAAACACTTGGATTGGTTTAATGATTTTGTTGAACGAGAAGAGGTAGACCATGAGGATGCAAAAATGAGATTGTTCGCACATAGTCTCTCAGGTGAGGTCAGAAAGTGGTTCAAGGCCCTTCAACCAGCAAGCATCCCCAATTTTGCAGTTTTTGAAACATTGTTTCTTGCTATATGGGGTGATAAAAATAATCCTCTACAGTCACTAACTCAGTACAACAATATAAAAATATCACCAAAGGAAACAGTGCAAGATTTCTCGGCAAGATTCATGAAAGTTTATAATTCAATTCCCACATAAGTCAAACCGCCTCCCAGAGCTGCCCAGCTTCGATATGTTGATTCTTTTGACAATGAATTTGCATTTTTGTTAAGAGAAAGAAGATATAATACCTTAGGTGCTATGATGAGCGACGCGATTGAATTTGAAGTAAAACTGATGGCGTCGGGAAAGATCAAACAAAATTTTGACAGAAATGGGAAGAAGCCCCAAGGGGATGTGCAGGCCTCTACGTCTCGATCGTTAGACAAAAAATTTGACTTGATGATGAAGATTATGAAAATACTTATGAAAAGGATGTCCATGGAGAACAAGCCTACCACCAGGGAGAAAAACGATTTTCAGCCCATAAATCAAAATTTTAGAAGAGCTCTAGTTCTGCAGATCAGGCAAAGGGACCAGAGAGATCAAGGTGATCAGTAGATAAGACCTCCTTTCCAAAAAAACTATGTAAATGAAGAATTTTATCAAATTATCCAAGACCAGATGCATTGTTGCGATGATACAGAAAAATGCATGTTCTTAACAAAAGGAGAGAATGATCAATTTATGGATGTGACCGATGGTTTTATGCTGGAGAATGATGATACGTTGTCTTCGAAAACAGAAGAGTTTAGGAAGGGATATAACAATGAAATTATGTAGTTTCAGAAGAAGTATAACCTCAGAAGTAAAAAGACGTCTGCAGAGCTTCCAAAGACAAATCCCAAAAGGGAACCCTAGGTGAACACTTCTTCTTCAAGCCAACCAAAGAAAGATAATTCAGCGAGGGATGCGATGGAGAAAGGAAAATCAAAGGAAGAATCCCTAAAGAAGGCACCTGAGGTAAGAAAGGAAATGGTCGTCAAAGAGGTAGAAAAATCTCCTCCTCCTTTTAATTTTGAAAGCTAAATGGCCAATATCAAAACCTTTGTTACGTTTAATGAGCTAATCAAGAAGTGAGAGTATAGAAACCAGATCATTAAAATGTTAAATATGGAAGAAGCTCCTGACACCTTGAACATCCAAGATGACCACCCTGCCATCTTATTTGGTCCTTGCATAGAAGAAAGTGGCGATATTGATGATGTCCCTCCTTTCTATGTCAGTCTTAAAATTCATGATATGACCTTACATAATGCCATGTTCGATTCGGGCGCATCCCATAATCTCATGCATAAGGTGGTCATGGATGAGTTGGGTTTGGATGTCATAATACCTTATAAATATTTGTTCTCTTTTGACTCAATAAAGATGAAATTATTGGGTTTGATCAAAGACTTGGTTGTTTCATTGTCTCAAATCCCATCAAAGAACCTGGTCATGGATATGGTGGTTGTCGACATTCCCCCAAAATTCGGCATGTTGTTATCTAGATCTTGGGCCACAAATTTAAAGGGAACCTTGTAGATGGACATCTCTTATGCTACTATCCCTTATTTTGGACAAGAAAGGAGACTAAATAGAGAAGTGTTGCTCAAGTACATGGTGAGTAGAAAAACCCAACTGAATAATCATCCCATCTACTCTCTCGACACCGAAGTTGGCTCCTCTATTTTTTACAATGACTTAAGTTTTGAAGAGGGGAAGCCAACAACTGTCATGACTGTCGAAGACAAGGCTGCGCATCAAAAAAAGGAAATTATAGATTAGAGAAGCCACATGGAAAATGAAATGTGGAATATGAGCTTTGATGGAGCTATCAATAAGGAAGGAGTCGGAGCTGGTGTGTGGATTAACCCTCCAAAAGTGGGCGCAAAAATCTGTTCTTACAAGTTTGCTTTTGATTGTACCAATAATATGGCCGAATATGAGACGTTGATTTTGGGTTTGAGAACTTTAAAGGAATTGGGTGCTAAAAGGATAGGTGTGCATGGATATTCCAAGCTCATCATAAATAAGGAAAAGAGTATATATCAGTCCAAACATCCTAGACTGAGAGCATATAAAAATTTAGTGTTGGATCTCCTTAAAGAGTTTTTAGAGTACAATTTGTCAGTGATCCCTAGGGGACAAAATCAAATTGCAGATTCTCTGATGACCTCAACTTTGGCGTTCAAATTCTTATTTTTCCAAAAAAGAAGTATGAAATTAAAGTCAAACACAAGCCCACAATACCCGATAATATTAAATATTGGAAAGTGTTTGAAGATTATAAACAAGTGGAGAGGTTCCTCCAAATGAGCGACGAATTTGCTAATGTAAATATTGATGAGGAGCGTTGTTGTGAAGAAAATGAAGGTGCAATTGTGTTAAACAATGGTGACCATTTTCAAAATCAGATAGAAGGAAGGGATATAGTGCAACTGAAAAAAAACATTATCCCCAAAGGATTGGTCCTATTAGGAAAGTTGTTTGATGAAAATGATGT
The DNA here is from genome assembly GCA_032191745.1 of Picea mariana. Classification (NCBI taxonomy): domain Eukaryota; kingdom Viridiplantae; phylum Streptophyta; class Pinopsida; order Pinales; family Pinaceae; genus Picea; species Picea mariana. Next base: position 14,087 of record JASDQU010754569.1, read on the forward strand.
AGACAAAAATCCTAGAATCACTACGAACGACGAAGATGTAGAGGATTGCAACATTGGTACTTAAGAAAATCCTAAGATCATCAAACTGTCAAAGACACTCAGTCTAGAAATCAAACATAGGTATATCAGCCTCATGAAATACCTCCCTGATGTTTTTTCATGGAGTTATGAAGACTTGAAGGTCTATGACACTGGAGTAATTCAGCATGTAATTCCCATCAAGGAGGATCAGAAGCCTTTCAAGCAAAATCAGAGACAAATCAACCCTCTATTGTTGACGTTGATTGAAAAGGAGGTAAAGAAATGATTTGATGCCAAAATTATTGTGTCCTTAAGATTTTCCAAGTGGGTGACAAACCTTGTGCCTGTCAGAAAGAAAAGTGGTGAGATAAGGTTGTATGTGGACTTTCGAAATCTAAACAAGGTGTCTCTCAAAGACAACTATCCACTTCCTAAGATGGACTACATCCTGCAGAAGGTGGTTGGATCTCAGAAAATGTCGATGCTTGACAGTTTTTCTGGTTACAACCAGATCATGGTTCACCCAGATGATCGGGAGAAGACAACCTTTACAACACCCTGGGGCACATTCATGTATGCAAAAATGCCTTTTGGGCTTATGAATGTTGGAGAGAATTTCCAAAGGGGAATGGACGTAGCCTTTGTCGATGAGAAAGATAAGTTTATCATGATTTACTTGGATGATATCATGGTTTTTTCAAATTCTGATGAACAACATCTCAAACATCTGAAGAAGGTTTTACAAAAATGCAGAAAGTTTGGCATCTCATTAAATCCGAAAAAATCAAACTTCGAGATGCAGGAAGAAAAATTGCTTGGACACATGATATCAAAGGAAGGAATAAAGATAGACCCTAGTAGAGTGGAAGGGATTTTTGAATATCAGCACTCCCAGGAGCAAGAAAGAGGTGTAGTCTTTCCTAGGAAAGGTAAATTTTTTGAGAAGGTTCATTCCCAACTTGGTTGAGCTTATAAAGCACATCACACATATGCTCAGGAAGGGTAATGAAATAAAATGGACTCCTCAAGCTAGGAATTCATTYGAATATATTAAGGTGGCGCTAACCAAAGCTCCARTGYTGGCCAGCCCYRATTTTGCRAAGGACTTCATATTATTCTCCTTTGCCTCAGAACACACCATCGTTGGSRWTCTGTTACAAAAGGATGAGMAAAACTTTGAAAATCCCATGGCCTATTTCARCAAGACATTGAGAGACTCCCCATTAAGGTATGATATCATGGAAAATCAAGCATATGCCTTGGTGAAGGCCCTCAAAGAATTCATAACTTATATATTRCACTCTCGCATCATCGCTTATGTTKCCAGCAWTTCAGTTAAGGATATCTTGACTSAGCCTRATCCTAAAGGGAGAAGGGGAAAATGGATTGMAGTAATGTTGGAATATGACCTCGAAATCAAGCCTACAAAGCTAATTAAAGTTCAAGGGATTGTACAGTTAATGGTGCAGTCAAACTGTGATGTTTTGGGAATCAATTTTATTATTGATCTATCGGAGAATTCACAAGAAGAAACGGTCCAACAGGTATCTCAAAAGTTCATTGATTCTCCTTGGTACGCTAACATTATTTACGTGTTAAGAAATTTGCAAGCTCCTCTATGGTTGAGAAAAAACAAATCCAGGTTTTTGAAGTTGAAAGCTGCTAAGTTTTACATCCTGGACAATTCTCTGTATTGGAAGGATTTGGGTGGGATCTTGCTAAATTTCTTGTTGGAGGAAGATACGAAAAAAACTATTAAGGAGTTTCAAAAGGGAGACTACGGGGGCCATCATTATTGGAAGACCACTACCCACAAAATCTTCAGGGAATGGTTCTATTGGCCCAGTATTTTTGCAGATGTATACAAGGAAGTTTCCAATTTCCATGAATGCCATATCTTCGATGGGAAAAGAAAGCTGCAACCCCTGCCTTTAAAACCTATGTCTATCGAAGCATCGTTCATGTAATGGGGTCTAGATTTTATAAGATAAATTCATCCACCATCTTCAGCTTAGCATAGATGGATACTGACGAACAAGAAATACTTCACCAAATGGATCAAAGAAGTTCCCACAAGGCAACTTACTGACATAGTTATCATTTGATTTCTAGAGACTAATATCTTGGCTAGATTCGGTTGCCCAGTCAATATTATCACTGAAAATGTAGTGACGTTCAAGTCTAAGAAGATGGAGAAGTTTTGCAGTGACTACAACATAACTCTAGGGAATTCCACATCTTATTACCCACATGATAATGGATTGGCAGAGTCATCTAACAAAATTTTAACCAATATTATTAAGAAACTTTTGCAGGAAAACAAGAAGTCTTGGCACAATAACCTTATCTATGCATTATGGGTCAATAGAATCACCACCAAAAAGTCCATCTCCACATCACCTTTCCAAATTGTATATGGGGCAGAGGAAGTTTTCCCCACCTCATTGGGAATTCCAATAAGAAGATTGTTTCAAGAGAAAGAAGACGAACCAAGTGACACTCAAAGGAGAATAAACCAATTGGTCCATGCACAAAAAATGAGAGAACAAGTCTTCAACAAATCACAGCTTCACCAAGACAGAATAAAAAGAATTTTTGAAAAACACACTAAAGCGAAGGATTTCAAAGTGGATTATTTGGTACTGAAGTGGGATGCGAGGAATGAAGACAAAGGGAAGCATGGAAAGTTTGATCATATTTGGATGGGGCCATTCAGGATTGTCTTGTATCATGGGAAAAATGCTTATCTGCTACAAGAGCTTAATGGAGAAATCACTGGTGGAGGTCCTATGAATGGAAAGTTCCTCAAACATTATTTGGTTTAGCAATTTTTTCATTTTGTCGTGTCATTGTAAATAACCATTTTTATTTTCAAAGAAAGCATTTCGAGTCAGTAGTCAGTAGAAAATTGAAGCCCGAAGTGAAGGACCTAAGTTTGTGCTGAGTCTGGTCGTGTCTACGTCAAGAAGGTCTAGGATGAGTCTTTTTTGTCATTTTTGGAGTCTGTAAATCAAACCATCCCAATGGTCAGGAAATTGGTCTATTGTTCTTTTCCACCTCACCGGGAGGATAGCATCCCCATTGGAGCCAGTTGTTAGCACCGTAATTTTTACAGTTAGGGTTGGTCCTAGATGAGTCGTGAGTCATGTGTCAAAGCGTGTGAGGTCAGGAAGTGAATAATGAATGGGTCGAAATCAACAAGTAGCAGGTCTAGCCCTTGGAGTCAAGAAAGGGTGTAATGATTAGTTATGTGCGACTTGTAAATATCACTTTCTCAAAAGATCAAGTCCTATCAGAAAAGGGGAATTTACATGCCAGAGATCGAGGCAATTTGTTGGGATAAAGGTCATGTCAATGGATATAATAAACATCATCACCTAATTATGAAGTCAGAAAGGTAAAAAATCATGGCATTCATATCATGTATACTCTTTCACTCTTATCATCTGTACTTTTCACACTTCAAAGTGTACCCGTCGCATGAGTTTGTTGTGCAAATCTTCAACCCGCTTCCAAACTTCTTGTCTCCATGGATTTATCATCCTCTGCCATGATTCCATTCCTTCCCTGTTCAAGCATAACTATTGGTCACCCTGCATGCCTCTTCTTTACTTTCTGGATTTTTGCGTTGTCTGTGGTTTTTTCTGCAATGGAGCCCATCATTGTGGGAAGAATGATTTCCATCATTTGTATTATGAGTCTGTTCATTCAAGTTGTCATGTCTCCTTCATCATTTTCAGTCATTGTTTAAATCCTATTGGAGTTCGCAGCAAGATAGCGTATCGGACGATATTGTTTTTCGTGGTCAACCTTTCTTCTTTATATTTTCTTCCTGTCATGCTGAATTTATTTCCACGTCTATATTCTCTGTCTCGCAACAAGTCTCCCAACACCTTTCCACCACGTCGAAATTTTCCATCGTGCTTCCCTACTGTGATGAGCCTCTCATTTGTTTTTGTCACCGCGTCGATCTCCTACTGCATCGAAATATTCCATCGCGCCTTGCAGCCACGCAGTGGAATTCTGGGGTTGATTTTGCTTGTCACACAAAGTTTCTGTCACTACCTTTCCGACAGGTCTCCGCGAAGTACATCATTCTCATTTTCTGCACAAAGAGGGTGTTATCGTTCATTACTACGCGCACGAATTAAATACACATCAACATCCCAAAGAATAATAAAGAAGGTGCAAAGTGGCAAGGCCGTAACATCTGAACCTCAAGACCTGGCATTAATCATCAAAGATACGGAGATCAGGGCATCTTTTGAACAGGTCGGATGTATGCACTTTTGTGAAAATATCAAAGGGTACAATGCGAAGCTGGCTAAACAGTTCACCCTCAAATTTAATAGGTTCTACATGACCATTGCGGGAATCACCTTCCGAGTGACGGAGGAAACTCTGTCAGCTGCGACGGAGATCCCTCTGTACGGTCAAAAGTGGTTTAAAGGCATGCCTTAGACATTATATGCTATGAAGACTTTATCAATCCCAACTTCCTAAATGGGAAAATTGGAGTAGGCGTTCCAAGTCAGTGCCTTCGGGAGCCTTTCCAGAAGCTCCTAAAGGTAATTACAAGGTATTTCACCTGTGAAAGAAGGTTTGATAGAGTATACCCATATCACATCAAGCTACTGATGAAATTCACAGGGAAAAAACCTTTGAACCTGCCTTTCTTCTCTCATCAAAGCTTAGAAAATATGGCAGACAACATCTAGGCCGAGGCTGATCAACCAAGGAAAAATTTATTCCATCTGTCATTGATCAAGTTTTTGATAGACGAAGAGTTGAGATGGTTGGGCAAACACTAGGATTCATTTCTAATTTCAGTCGACATCCCCAGGGACCCCAAAGGAGACTTTCCTCTATCCACGAGGGAAACAACATTCCACAGTGTAGGGAAAAGAATGGAAGAGGCCACGGGAAAAGGAAATGAAATAGAAGATTTGTCATCCCACCATCCAACACCCTGGAAAAGAGGCAAACCAAGGTTGATTAAGAAGCCCGAGGAGACCCAATCTCCCAGCGAACTGCGCACCTAGTCTGATGCTGAGAAGTTACTCATGCACGTTGTTCAGCTAGAACCTATTGAAGCTTCAAGTAGGGGAAGCAGTGAAAGACAGAGAAGGTTAGGTGATCAAAATGTGGAGGTTTAGGAGTCATCGCAGTAGCTAAAGCAAGCGCAAATCCCTATTTTTGAATTGTATCAGGAAAACAAATAATTAATAAGACAATTGGCAGAAAGGACTATTTAAATTTCAGCATCGCAGAGCCGAGAAGGGAATGTAAGTTGGCTCAAAAGATAGCTTAAAGAGGCACAAGACATAATCATTCAGCTGTGGGATGAACAAAGGGTGTCAGAGGAAAAAAATCATAGAGAACTTCAAGGAATGTAGACTAGCCATGGATAACACCCACATGGCTCTCGCCAGTGCTCAAGCAAAGATGAGAGGAAACGCGGTCTTGTGGAAACAAGTGAAGAATCTGAACAGAAGGAACTGGTCTCTTAGGAAAACACTCAGAGTTTTAAGGTTGCAGGTGAGGCTAGAGGCATGAGTGAGATAACCCCATTTTTTTTTTTTGATCGTGGCATGGAATCTTTCTCCCCTCCTGTCATGTTTCCTGCTGGTAACAAGAAGTCTAACGTGACAATCGAGTGGTGAATAGTCATCATGCAGATGCTACAAACTTACCTATTGAGGAGGACAAGTGTAAGTGAAACACATGCTAGTTTTGGAAGCGATGTGTGGCCTCCCAATCATTGTTTCCACCTAGAGTTGCATGAGCAACCGCAAATGAACGTCTACTAAACCAACTCGCCACATGCATGCTACAACCAGTGATCACACAAAAACAACCAGAGCTCGTTACACAAGGTGGAAGAGTTTCTAACAGAGCACTCGATCACTCAGGCACCCCATAAAAGAAAACGTCGATGCATCACAACCTGATGATCGAATATTACTCATGACTGAATGATTAAGACAAACACGTCGGTTATTTTATGATTGGGTGCAGTCGAGTTTCCATTTTTAGTAAACTCTATTCAAAGATCATCTGGGAGGAGGTAACTGAATCCAAAATTCCAGGAGAAGAGTTTGAGGCATAGCATACCAAGGGGCATAGTTTTTTCTATATATTGTATATTTTCAATGTAAGAAGGGTTGGCAAAGTAGTGTAGACAAAGGAATCTTGAATGTAATCTTTGAATCTGAATAGAAATAACAATGTAGAAGTCCCGAGGCTTTGACGAAAATATTCTAATGGTGATGGTTTGATGTATTGTGATCCTATCTATGTATGTACTCCATGTTTCTTGTAAATTCATATATGTTCTCTTTGTTTAAATTGGAATGTCTGACGAGTTTAAAATTCATCACGCGGTGCTTTAGACTTAGCCATTTAAAATCTATGTTTTTCTTCTAAGTAAGTTAGAATTCATCTTTAATGGTGCTTTGATTTTCTTTATGTACTTCTTCTTCCTCCATAAACGATGAATTTTAAACTGAAAGATTGTTGCCTATTTAGCCTTTATCCTCTCAAAGTTTCATTCACCAGTCATAGATTTCTCTCACTTTCAGGAGTTTGACTCCATAGCCCAAAGTTTTGTATTTCCTTGCCAGCGAAACTAGAAACATTCCCCAAACAAATAAATATAACCGACAATCCAAAGTCATTATCTATCAGAGACTAGGTCTAAGAGACAGCCCTCTCTAGATTGGAAAGGCTAGTTTCCAGTCTTAAAGTTGGTCTGTAGGTTACCTCTATCATTTTTTTTCTTAGCCAAATGAATTTAAAGAGTGATAACATATTGAATCATGCAATTTGTCATCTCTTTTAGTGTTTGATTCTTTCTTTCAGCAACGCCATTTTGTTGAGGGGTGTAGGGAACATAGTGCTAATGTTGAATGCCACTCTCTACATAAATCCTTGATTGAATGATTGGCATACCCCCCCCTATTCTCTATGTGTATTTTCTTGAAGGTTTTAAAAGTAGCAAAGACGTCACTCTTGTACTTAAGAAAGTACACCGAAGAGTGATGTGAGAAGTCATCAATAAAAGTGAGTGCATACTTAGCCTATGAAAATGAATGAATCGGAAATGACATGATATTATTATGTACCAACTCAAGAGATGTGGTAGCATGCACGGATTTACCTTTATGAAAAGGATATTGATGTTGTTTTCCCAAAACACAAGCCAAACAAACTCAATTAGTACAATGAACTTTAGAAAGACTAAGCACCAAATTTTGTGTGCTTAACTACTGCAAATACTTGTAGTTTAGATGTTCAAATCTTCCATGCCAAAGTCTACTCAAAGAATCAACACGTGCAATGAAAGAGGAACCAAAGTAAACCTATTCAAAACAAGCAAACCTATACAATTTGGAACTATGACGAACTCTTCCATAAGAAACAACGATGTCTGGATTATGTAGTTATAAAATGACTACATTATTAGGATAAAACTCTATTATTTTCCCATCACTAGAATGACAAATTTGATAAATAGAGAGTATATTGGTAGAGATGTCAAGAACAAGGAGAACATCATTGATGCACCCATCATCTAACTGCATGGTGCCTAATCCTAAAACATCAAGTTGTTTAGAGTCTCCAACTACAATTTGTGAAATGCTACAATTAGATGTGGAAGGAAGAAAATCATGATAATGAGTCATATGGTTATGATGCACTAGAATCAAGTATCTAATTTTCTAGAGATGCATATAAATCTTGAGTAGATAAACCATGCCCTTTACTAGATGAAGAAGGATTTGACATTGATTTTTTTGTGTTGTTTCATGGCTTTATTCAAAGCTTCTAGTTTCACTTGACTTCTTCTTCTTTGTCTAAGAGGAAGACTCACCAAACTTGGAATATGGAGGAAAAGATTTTGTTTTTTGCTAAGGCTTGGAGGAAAACTAACTAGCTTGAGCATAATATTTTTTTTGTTTATATGGAATTTTATGCTTACCTTTAGAGGTATGAGCTAAAATATCTTGATTCTTAGAGAAAGAAATATAATCTAATTGCATAATATTAAGATTGTTCCCTACTAATATGCTCACATAAAATCTCAAAAGAGGGCATTTTAAACTCATCTCCAAGTGCATCCATAGTAGAGTAAAACGTAGAAGAAAATACGTGAAAATGACCTTTTAGCTTGGATGGAATCAAGAAAATGCACTCATCATCTATTTTGGTTTTTCCACACCCTTTTAGTTGTGCCAACAATAACCTAAATTTGGCAAGATAATTTTCAATAGATGCATTCCTATTAGGTACAAGCGATAACAATTTTGCTTCCAACTGTAAGTCTTGAAATTCATTGACTTTACCAAATAAGGAAGCTAACATGTCCCAACTTTATTTCGGAGTTTTACATTCACCATGATCTTGATTTGATCATTATATTATTTTTCATCTATCTCGATGCTTTTAGAGTGGAAAAAATTGGAGGAATCAACTTGCAGGGTCATTTTAGTGGCATGTCCCAGTTCGAAAAATTGGGGTTTCAAACCTTCAGTAGCCATTTTGAGGCATAAAATGACATTTTCTAGGTCAAAACTTTCCCATGTTTATCTGGGACCCTTCGATGGTATTATACACATCAAGACCTTTCCAACAATGTAAAAATCGTGTCAATTAGAGCTCATGCGCAAAAGTTATGCCTCCCACAAGTTGGCCTACCATGTTGACCACCATGGTATGAGTGGAGGCCATGTCAGCCCCCATTACTCATGCACATGGGGCTAGCCACATATGTACTTTCAAGAAAATTCTATAAGTTCCAAAATATTATCACAATTGAGGGCTGAGGAAGTCAAAACCCTACCCCTGAATGGTTGTCGAGCGATGTTAAATATCGGGCCACTAGGAGGAGAAGAGGTTCCATTCTTTAGCATTGTATTTGTTCCATAGTTGAGCAGAGCACCTAGGAGTAGTATTTTGAGAGCATAGCATAGAAGAGTTTATGTAGCAACCATTCAGGCCACAATGTCAAAGGAAACTCCACAAAGAATGTCTCTTTCTTTGTACTTGCATTTGAAGAAAAGATAGAAAAGTGACCTCAACTTCTAGCTAGGTTTTATCTCGTATTGGGTGTCCCAAGTTATATCTTGTGTTTATTTGTGGATGGTGTGTGAGTATTTATTTGTGTTCTCTATTTTTTTCATTTCAACTATTTCATACATTTAAGTAGAACACCAATAATTAAAGAATTTGAGGTTTAAAAGAAATTAACCTTCACAGGAAAGATTTTAGTATTTTATTAGATCTATTGTGACAAACTATCCATTGGAATATCCATGATAGTTTATAGATCACACCAATATGAAAAAAAAAATTGTTCAAAACATGCAAGCCAATCATACCCATAGTTTCATCAAGTTTGTTTTGATAAGAAAATCATTTGATTTCCTTGGTAAACATTGTGTTATCACTGAAAAATTGCTCATCACAATACAGGAAATGGTTGAAGATAATACTGGCACAACACATTAATCAGCACACCTCAAGCATTTACAAAACCTGTTCAACAAGAAAAATTGTGCAAATGTTCATTGAATTTCAACGCAAATTTCTCAAGGATTACTTGTGCACATCTGTGCGAGCCAACACATCGTTGAATGTGCACATTGCATGGACCACGCGATTGTCTCCACAAGAACCCGCACGGATGCAGAAACGATGCATTAATGCATTTGGTCAGGCCTCAACCACTTCCAGGTCAAAGTGTACCATGACAAGACCACAAGATCGACCTGAAATCTTGCATTGGGGATATTGAAAGGATAGGAAGTGCATTCAAAGGGCTCCCATTCACACTATGAGAAAGATAATAAAAATCTTGCATTGGTCCTATAAATACATGACCATGGTGTGCATACAAAGGGAAGAATTTTGAGTATTGTTATGTTGTTCAATTTGTCTTAGAGAAGTCATTTTTCTCCTAGAACTCTTTGAGCATTCATAACAAGTGGCACACTTCTCTCCTCTTGAGAATTCCAACAATCAAGTATTCACCATTGTATTTCCATTTTTATCCATTGTTAGAAGAGAGAAATCTTTGTATTTGGGGGATTCAAGAGCACTCCCAAGGAGAAAGAGAGGACTCATAAGTTCCCATAATTATCCTAGGTGTTATCATTTCGAAGATCAGTCTCATTTGGTAGCTATTTCTTGTATCTCTTTCATGCATCCATTTGAGTTTTTACATGGTTAGTTTAGTTTTGTTTCCTTATTTCTTATTTCTTGTTTTCTCTTTAGTTGAGCCACTAATCAACTAACAAACTGTTGTATTGTCTTGCTAGCCTAAATAGATAGTTAAGGGACCTCGTTTTTCTCACCCAAGTGATAAAAATAACCCAAAAGATTGGTGACCATACTGTGGATAAGGATCAAAATCCTTCCCAATTAGGCTAGTAGAGCTTTCTTTCTCACTCATTTGTGTTTGTCGGGATAAAAATTGTTCTAGTCCAACCCTTAGATGCAGTGATTGGTCCTCTGATCAAGAGAACCCAAGTTAAATTTTTGGCCCGCCATTTCTCTGTGTGTGCACGAGTTTAGGAAGAACATACATGATAACTGTGTAGAACCGCATGGATTTTTAACCAGAAAACCCGCACAGACTGTGCGGATCCATGTGACTATGCAATTTTTTTTATTTTTATTTTCAGTAGGTTAGATTTATTTTATGCACTTTGTAAAAGCCACAAAAAGAAGTCTTGGGATTCATTCTTGTAGAGATACTTAGTCACACATAGACATCTGGGGGGGTTAAAAAGAACCATAACATATTTTATTTCCTTGGTTGCCACGTGAATGGATTAAGTGTAGCTTTTGAAATTTCAGTCATTGTAAGCTTTCCTTTTACAAAAAATCACATTAAAATCGGGACTAGGAGCCTATTTTTCCAATCTTGGAGTATGCTCTTTCCTCTCACCTTTGTATGATATTGGAAATCAGAAAAAGAGAATGCATAAGAAATCTCCATCTCCCTTTAAAATCAATCATTTTAGGAGAGTCCAATACCTCTTAGTTTGCTCATTTTTTGCAACTAAATAAATCATTTTAGGATAGGCCAATACCTCTTTAGTTTTCTTTGTTGGAACATAAACTACCATTTACATTGTTGTTATATGTGTGATTATCACCATTTGATTACATGTATTTTATGAATACATTGTTATGGTAATTTGTAAATAACTTGTTCCATCATTTCTTCTCACCACCATCAACACACATCCAAATATAGACTAGAATCATAGGGGAACCACAACATCGTCGTTGTTCTAGGAACTTGAGCAACCTCCTCTCAGTTTTGGGAGGTGCCCCCAACTTGGCTGATACATCATCATAACCATCACATACACCAGTGAGTGCTATAGTTATAGGGTCAACATTGCTTGGATATACCTTGCCTAGAACCGACTATCTAGAGCACTTCACCTAACAGTCCTCCACCACAAGGAGGTGGAACCCAACCTTCGTCGCAAGGTACAAACTCCCAACCATCCTCACAAGGAACATCTTCTCAACCACATCATACCATGGTTGGTACTCCCCCATCCATGCCATACTTGGCATCTCTCAATATCCTAGACTTGACCAAATTAACGAATGATCCCATATTACATGACCCCACTCGGTCGAATATGCCCACCAAGTTGCCTTCCAATATTCCAAAATTTGAAGGAAAACTCGGAGAAGGCCCAACTAATCACATAATGTATTTTCACTTGTGGTGTTCTTCCAATAGAATTATGGAATATTATGTTTTCTTACGACTGTTCCAAAGAACGCTCATTGGTCCCTATGCCAAATGGCATGTGGATGAAAAATTCGGTTCCCACTCAACCTTTGGGTCATTGGAAAAATCCTTTTTATCCTTCTTCCAACTCTCAGTGCTCCATGACACTGGTTTGGAAATTCTATCTGAATTCGAACAAACTTCGACCATCCATATCGTTGATCATATTCATGAATGGCGAAGAATAAGAAGTATTTTCAAATAAGATAACACTCTGCAACAATGAATAGACTGGTTCCTCAAATCACTAGTACCCCTCCTCGCCAAATATGTCGCCACTACGTTCCCTCAAACTAAAGATGAGGATATCACTAAGGCCCAACAATTTGACTTAATTTACTCTTAATTGGGATATCTTTAAACGGTGTTACTTGATGCTCCTCTCCCTCTACCATTTGTTCAAGACAAACCTGGAACATCACATGTTTTCGATGGGTTGATTGGATCCATGGCCCATACACACCCACACGCTCAATCGGTACCCATGTTTGGGGCCAATCCATACCAACCATCATATGGGGGAAACCCATACTACCCTCCCCCACCACATCAACCACCTTTCATGGCACCTCCTCCTCCCATCATCGGACCACCAGTACCTGCACCCCAAATCACACAATGCACATACAACATCTAGTCCCTTCACTATCCATAGCATATACTCCCAACCCTATGGGGGGAACCTCCACTTCATACAACCAATATGGACCTCCCCAAGGTAACCCTTACTACCCCTTCCCTGGTCCTCCTCAACCCGTTGCCCCATCAGATGGACAACAACAGGCATGGGTAAATTTTATTCAACCCTCTCCTATTCAATAAGTTCAAGTATTTAAACAATTGAATACAACAAATCCCCCTCATCAACCCAACAAGAAATAGAGAAAGGGAAAGAATAGAAACCAAGGACAAGGGGCAACCTCCAGCAACAAAACCCCCCGGCTGGGGGAAACCAAAATCAGGCTAACCAAAACCCCCAAGGGGGCAATAATACTGGCCAAACATGACAAGGGATAAACAACAACCTTCCAATCAACTTCCCTTGTGCATTATGCGGTGAGTATGGTCATTATACCGATCATTTCCCCCAAATTGTTGAGTACAAATGGATGAAAGAGACAATGAATACCCAACAACACCATGCCTCTCAAGGACCCCCGCAAATACCCCACAATTATTTGTAACCTCAAACACCAGTAGTTCCCCAAAACCTTATTCCCCATCAGGGAGTTATTAACACCCAACATGCACCCATTACTCCATCAGGTGAGGTTCCATGCACCTCAACATAAGTTTCTACCCCTGACATGGGTAACCCCCCTTCACACCCAATCTACCTCACGACTGGGGCTCATTCATATATAATTGGGGGCACCCCTTCCACCTCTAGTACCACAATGTCTACTAGACCTTATCCTTGTAAGGAAAATGTAAGTGTATATCCACACCCATTACGGGTCATCACCCTTGACTGTGATCTTATCCAAGCACAACTTCCATCTTCTACCCCATTTCAAATACTTGTCATCATTAAAAACTGTATAGTTTATTGGTGTATAATATATGATGGGGCATCCTCATGTATTGTGTCTTCATAATATTGGACACAACTAGGCTCCCCTACTCTTATCCCATCAATGACTGAGTTAAGAGCCTTTGATGGTATAATTTGTTCCCCCTTAGGGATCTCACCTAATCTCCCCATTGAGTTATGTGGTAAGATGGTCCGGTGGATTACAATATTCTCCTGGGCCGTGATTTCATCTATGCCATGAGTTGTCCCACATATATTCACCCCTTGGCATATTGACACTCATGTTGTTTTATCCATTATGCTCAAGATTCTTGGTAGTGTTACACCCCAGAGTAAGAACCTCATACTTCTTCCTCATCATCATGTTAGGCACCCCATTATGGACTCCCACATCATTTTTTTTGTTACATTAAGTGCACCTTTGTATTATCATTAACCCTCCAGATCATCCAACATCAATTTCCCATCTGCAATTTCATCCTCCATCCATCTACTTGGTACAAAAACCCACCCATGGGGCCCCCACCCTTCATCAATTGCATTCCCCTACTTGTTCCCCATGAGGTCGGGCCATAGTTCACTTGGGAACTTGTTTATGTATGTGTACTTTCAAACCAATTATTTTTATTTATTTGGTAATTGTATAAAGCACATTTCAAATTCCATCAGGTAGAAAAGATTTTTTCCATTGCAACCAGTGGCGTCTTTTTCCATGGCACACAAAAAACCATGTCTCCCTTTCTTGGGGAATTTCATTTTCATCACCATATCCACAAAGCTACCCCTATCATGGCTAAAATTCCAACGCTCACTGACACCCTTGTCCCAAAAATCCGTATTTTTACCTATTATCCACTCCTTTTCAATCTCACCCATTCAACATAGTTAACCTAATATATGGTCGTCCCCCTGACCCCAAATCATGTTTCAAGGTTGCTCCCATCATTCCATTTTTCCCAAACCAAGGGAAGTTATTACATCCCATACAGTTTGAGCTTCATCCATGTCACCATTTCATCCATCTTTTCCACCATACAGTAACTGATATCACTTTGATCAAATCAATGTCAAGAATCCCTTTGCTTCTTGCAGTCACACTCCCTTCCCTAACGACATCAACACAAGTTTCTAGGAAGGTGGAAGTATATTGTCTCTCATTCCACTATTGATGAGTAGTCTCGGACGAAACATAAGGAGTAATCATTTATTTCTGATTTCGTTGACCTCCATAACGTTTGACATCAACACAGTTTCATGTTACGGTGGGTCTTATTATGTGACTGTTGCAGTTTTCAGTAATCGCCAAAGACCTATGAATTTGCTAGGCCATCAATGTCTTTAATTTATTGACATGTTACACCATTTTCCATTTCTCTATTCAGAGCCAGTTCATTCCACAAAACCGTCATCTGTCGTTATTGACACCCCCGAGGGCGATGCAGACATCCACTTCATCAACAATTTTTCAGTTACAATCATTGATCCAGATTATTTTCGGCACTAAATGAGAGCGAAGATATAATATAGTAATGCACAAAGATATGTTAGATATCCAATAATATAACAAATATATATCATATATATAACCATAAACACATATATACAATAATACACAATTTCTATTAATGAGCGAAATGTACAAAACTGTATAAATACAGAGTGAAAGACTCGCTAGAATGGTGACCACTAATATCTGAGAAGAGATGTGACGGATACTCACATTTTCAATAAGATTATCGGTACAATGAGGCTCCAAATACATTTTTAACATAAATAAAATCCAAAACCCTAACCCCAGAAGATGAAAAACCAACAATTTTGTGGACCCCTTTTTGGGTAGTTTGGTGTATCAACTTCCTGAGGGTGTAACTTTGGCATACGATATCCATTTGGGGCACACGATAGCTCGTTGGAATGGTATCATCAAGGAGATTCATTTTTGGGCTCAATCATAGCTTTACATCATCATTGAGGTGTCCGATTGCAAAAAAAACTTCATTTAGGCCCTCAAAATGGCCCCGTAAGTTTAGGAACCAAAAAACCGCTAAAAATAGTAAATTGCCAGAAGATTGTTTTGAGCTAGTTGGAATAGGTGGGTGGCCACTGATATCCATCTGGATCAATCATATTATTCTAGTTTCATGACATGAGCATGGGGCATGCTCACCTCGTTTGTACAAACATTTTATTTTTTGGAGCATACTTGGTCCACATATTCATCCCCTCTTCCTCAATAAAAATTCCCTCATGCTTCTACAAAATGACATCATCACCAAAATAAACAATGATGTATTTTGGCTATATGTATGCTCCTAACCTCACACATCAGGGGACATTGGTTATCACTGAAAAAAATTTCATCACAATACATGCAATGGTTGAAGACAATACTAGCACAACACATTAATCAGCACACCTCAAGCATTTATAGAACCTATTCAACAAGAAAAACCATGCAAATGTTCTTTGAATTTTAGCGCAAATTTCTCAAGGCTTACTCACGCACATCTGCGCGATTCAACATAGCGTTGAATGTGCATATTGCGTGGACCATGCGACTGTCTCCAAAAGGACCCACACAGATGCGGAAACAATGCAATAATGCATTTGGTTGGGCCTCAACCACTTCTAGGTCAAAGTGTACCATGACAATACCACAAGATCGACCCAAAATCATGCCTTGGGGATACTGAAAGGATGAGAAGTACCTTCAAAGGGATCCCATTCACACTATGAGCAAGCTAAAATAAAGCTTGCATTGGTCCTATAAATACATGACCATTGTGTGCATACAAAGCGAAAATTTTTGAGTATTATTATGTTGTTCAATTTGTCTTAAAGAAGCCATTTTTCTCCTAGAACTCTTTGAGAATTCATAACAAGTGTCGCACTTCTCTCCTCTTGAAAAGTCCAACAATCGATTCTTCACCATTGTATTTCCATTTTTATCCATTGTTAGAAGTGAGAAAGATTTGTATTTTGGGGATTCAAGAGCCCTCCCAAGGAGGAAGAGGGGACTCATAAGTTCCCATACTTCTCCTAGGTGTTATCATTTTGAATATCAGTCTCATTTGGTAGATATTTCTTGTATCTCTTT
>JASDQU010754570.1:0-34654 GCA_032191745.1 Picea mariana
GACTTGAGATCTGGATACCATCAAGTCTGAATCAAGGGTGAAGACATCCACAAAACTGCCTTCAGGATGAGATATGGTCACTATGAGTTTGTGGTAGTACCATTTGGATTGACCAATGCCCTTGCCACTTTTATGTGCTTGCTGAACAATGTGCTCAACAAATTCGTAGACAAATTTGTATTGGTTTTTATTGACAATATATTAATTTACTCCAAGAATAGAGAGGAACATGAGGAACATCTTAGACTTGTGCTTCGATTGCTAAGAGAACATCAACTCTATGCCAAATTTAGCAAGTGCGACTTTTTCCAGAAGAAAATACATTACTTGGGCCATGTCATATCTGAAGAGGGAGTAGCAGTAGATCTTGACAGGATCAGGTCTATCATGGAATGGCCTACCCCAAATGACATTTCGAATATCAGATCCTTTATGGGATTAGCAGGATACTAAAGGATATTTATAAAAGGATTCTCCAAGATTGGTTGTCCAATCACTGCCCTCCAAAAGAAGAGAGCTAAAATCACGTGGACACAAGAATGTGAAGAAAGATTTCAATCCCTGAAACACCTTCTGACCCATGCACTCATGTTAAAGATCGTTGATCCCGAAAACGACTTCCTCATGTGCATAGATGCCTATAAGGAAGGGCTCAAAGGAGTCCTTATGAAAGGAGGAAGTGTAGTCTGCTATGAATCCCAAAAATTGCATGAGCACGAAGTCAACTATGTGACCCATGATCTAGAGCTGGCCGCCATAGTGCATGCCTTAAAAATGTGGAGACATTACCTCCTGGGAAGGAAATTTGTACTTATGACAGACCACTGTGGATTGTGATATCTGTTTGACCAATCGAAGCTCAATGCCAGACAAGCTAGGTGGATGACCCTCCTTAGTGAGTTTGATTTTGAAATCAAACATGTTAAAGGAAAGGAAAATAAGGTGGTCAATGCCCTTAGAAAAAGTATGAAAACAATTCACCTGGAAGCAGTGAGCACCTGCGAGATGAATGTCAAAGAAAGAGTCAGGAATGCACAAGAAACAGACACATTATTCCAAACCATGACCTCGTACCTAGAGAAAGAACCCACAGGAATAAAGTATGAAGGCTACCAGATGATAGATGGAGGTCTGCTAACTTATAGAAACAGATTGTATATTCCATATTGTGACGAACTGAAGAGGTTCATAATGGATGAACTACATAAAAGACCATATACTGGTCACCCATGATATCAAAATATGATCACGGCCACTAGGAAACAATTCTATTGGCCTGGGTTAAAGAAAGACATAGCTAGCTATTTAGCTAAGTGCCTAGAATTCCAACAGGTTAAAGAAAAACACCGGCACCTAGCAGGATTATTACAACCTCTACCCATCCCAGAATGGAAGTGGGAAACCATTTCCATGGACTTCATCACCAGATTACCAAAATCAACCAAATAGAATGATGCCATCATGGTAGTGGTGGATAAATTGAGCAAGTCTGCCCATTTTATCCCCATCAAATCCACTTGCAAGGCAATAGATATCGCCAACATATTCATGAAGGAGATATTCAGACTACATGGTATGCCTAAAGAGATCGTTTCTGACAGAGACACAAAATTTACTTCCAACTTTTGGAAATCCTTGATGGTTGGTCTGGAGACCAAATTACTGTTTAGCACAGCCTATCATCCTCAAACCGATGGACAGACGGAAAGAGTGAACCAAATATTGGAACACATGCTAATAATGCATGTAATGCATCAACCCAAGAAGTGGGAAGATTACCTGCCATTGGTGGAATTTGCCTACAACAACGGCTACCAAGAATCCCTGAAGATGAGTCCTTTTGAAGTCCTCCATGGTAGACCGTGCAACACTCCAGTCAGTTGGAGTAATCCCATAAAAAAAATTACTATTGGACCCAATATGCTGAAAGAAATGGAACAACAAGTGATTCAGATAAAACAAAATCTGAAGGTCGCTCAGAACAGACAGAAAAGTTACGCCGATCGAAAGATAACTCCAAGAGAATTCAAGACAGGAGACCACGTATATCTCAAAGTTAGGCCCAGAAAGAGTTCCCTGAGGATGGGCGCTTGTGCCAAATTGGCACCTCAGTATTACAGACCCTTTGAAGTTCTAGATAGAGTGGGACCTATAGCCTATAGGCTAGCACTTCCTCCCACAGTAAAAGCACATAATGTTTTCCATGTTTCATTATTAAAGAAATATGTACATGATTCTAATCATATAATTGACTAGTCTGTGATCCAGGTGGAACCGAAGGTATAATTCTTTCACGAACCTCAATGCATACTGGACAGAAAGGAAACCCCACTCAGGAACTGAACCATTGCACAGTTCAAGGTGCAGTGGAAACATTTTGGCCCAGATGAGGCTACCTGGGAAATGGAAGATGCCATGAAACAGGCATATCCGATTTTGTTTACTTATGTACATACACGTCATATTAATAGATAAATCATCGAGGACGATGTTCCTTTAAGGGGGAGAGAATTGTAACACCCTGTTTCCCCCAGTCTGTAAAAATAACTATATTGGCCAAGAAATATGGAAAACTCAAAGACGTGAATGTTTGATTTGACAGACCTTTTTATGAAAGGTCGATGAATGTAAATTATGTTATGAATATGTGTTGCATGGCTGCTGGAAGGGGGATGTGCTAAAAGAGATCACGATGGATAATGAGAGGTGGTGGAAGGGACCTGGAATGGTTGCGTTAACTTCCACTGAGGCAGTACCGTACTGGTTTTACTTGCTCAAATACCAAAGAAACTCTCTGACCCCAGAATCGATTTCCCATTAGATTGGTAGGTGGGGAGGCTCCTCAAGAGTTAATGAGGGGATGGGGGTGAACCACCCATCTGTAACAGTTCCTAGACCTAACCGTGGACGGGGAAATTTTCCCCACACACAATATTGCAGAGAAAAGGCAAGATAGGAAGTGTGGTAAGGGGGGAGAGAGAACACGCACGACAGGGATTGTGGGGAAGAACTGGAGAAACTATGGAAACACAGGGAGTTATGAATAGAGGAGAAGGAGAGTAACCTTCGTCCTTGACTTATGTTGATCTGGAAGTAGAAAATTGAACCTCAAGCATCGTGGTCTAGCTCGAGGGTGGCTAGTGGTAAATCCGTTTGGAGTCACTGAGCCTACAGCTGGGTGGAAATGAGAACCCCGCTTAGCAATCGTGTCCAACCTCATATTTTCTGATAAGTGTTATGTCTTGTATTTTTGAATTGAATGCATGATCATATTTATATGCTCATAAATGGTTTCTATATGGAATTGTTTGCCTGTGTTTTGATTTGGAGATAAGGAATACATGCTTATACTTATATGACCATAATCGGTCTATGTATAGAATGAGTAGGTTCAAAATATGAGTCCGTTCCCTTGAGAATTTTCCTATCTACTTGGCTCGCGGTATACCCTAGTTTAATTTCCCAAAGGCACTTCTCTCGGGAAGTTTACTCACACTCCAGAGTCAGAGTGAGTCCCTCGAAAGGACTACCATGATAGTAAACCCATGAGTTTACCTTAGCCCTACCACCGCATTTATAGCTCGACGAATTAAGAAGACTTTTACTCAGGTCACCAAGTCTAGCGATAATTTAGCCAAGAACCCTCTAAAACATCTATCGGAGCTCTAATGCCCATCGACAGTAACTTTTGCATAGGCAGGAGGGTGGACTTGGCAACGTCCTGAAATTCCCGGAGTATTCAGGCCCGTTCATCGGCATTTCGACGTTTCGGCACCTGGGAAACTAAAGGGAAAGACCCTTCATCGTCGCAAGTCATGAAGTCCCGATATGCGAAACTCTGAATTAGCTTAGTGTGAATAGATTTTGGCATTTTGGCGTTTCAGCACCCGGGAAACCAAAGGTCAAGACCCTTCATTGTTGCAAGTCGCGAATTCCCAGTATGAAAAACTCTAAATTAGCTTAGTGTGAATAGGTTTTGTCATGTCGGCATTTCGACACTCGAGAAACCAAAGGGAAAGACCCTTCGTCGTTGCAAGTTGCGAAGTCCCGATATGTGAAACTCTGAATTAGCTTAGTGTGAATAGGTTTCGGCATTTCAGCACTGGGGAAACCAAAGGGCAAGACCCTTTGTTGTCGCAAGTCGCGAAGTCCCAGTATGCGAAACTTTGAATTAGCTTAGTGTGAATAGGTTTCAACACCCATGAAACCAAAGCGAAAGACCCTTCGTCGTCACAGGTCGCGAAGTCCCGATATGCGAAACTCTGAATCAACTTAGTGTGAATAGGTTTAGGTATTTTGGCGTTTCAGCACCCAGGATACCAAAGGGGAAGACCCCTCGTCTTCGAAATTCATGAAATCCCGGTTCACAAAACTCTGGGAGGATCTGGAACGTCCATCGAAGGAGACACGTGGTGAGTGGTCAGAGTTCGGGGAAGGCTCTGAAACCCTGTAAACCATTGGATCTCGTAGGACAACAAGGGGGTTAAGGCTGAGTGTCCTTCAACGCCCTTAAGCTCAGGAGGGATAGTGACCATCAGATCCAGATCAACGAGGTTCGTTGATCTCCTACACGAATTCCCATATCAAAATTCAGGGATTTGAGTGACAGGAGTTCTGGAGTCCTTGCATCATGAACTCCCGGTTCACGAAACTCCGAAGAGATATGGACCATTGGATCCATATCATCGAGGATCATCGGATCTCGTACAAGAATGTGCGTATCGGATTTTGGGTTTTGGGGTTTGAAGATTCGAATGACTGGACTCTCGGGCATCGCCGAGTCATGAAATGCGAAAGGCGCCTCTTGGCTTGGCTCGGGGTCATAACCAATGATCACATGGAGGTGAAGCCTGTGCTTGGTGCTTGAGTTGTATACAACGGGTTTTCAATGAAAGAACTAGCGGATTGGTTTAGTGAAGGTTCCAACAAGAAGAGCTAGCCTATGCTAGGACCTCGTAGGAACTCAGGGATTCTGTCCCTCGAGAAAGAAAGGAGAAAAAGGCGAAAAAAAAACCTATTATGTCGTAGTGGGTGTGTGACAATTGTGGAAGGGATAAAGAGGCCTTTAGATTCATGTATTTGAGAGTGAGAAGGATGAGGCTCGTAGGTTTTTCGAGTGACAGAAAATGAAAGAAGGTGAAATGTGATTTTCTAAGGGTGGCTTAGAGGTGCAAGGTGCAAGGAAATTCTAACATCATGCATAATGTGAACTGGTGGAGAGTGTTGTGATAGCAGAGACAGAGAAACATATTTGTACAAGTGAAGGCTTGAAGGAAAGAGACTATTTTCTATTGTTGACAATTTGAGGAGATTGATGTCTCTAGTAGGTTGGTACCTACATCCTACTGAGTTGTTGCTCAGCTAGAGGGATTGGTGTCTCTTGTAGGTTGGTGCCTACAAATATTGTAGCTATAGGTTCATTCCTATAGGTATTGTTGGGTTGGTGCTCAACTAAGGAGATAGGTATCTCATGCAGGTTGGTGCCTACAAATATTGTAACAACAGGTAGGTTCCTTCAAATATAGTAATAGTAGGTTGGTGACTATATCATATTGTAAAGATAACTTTTGTGGTTTTCTCCCATTTGGTTTTCCACATCAAATATTTATGTACTATGAATTGTATGGTTGTATATATTTATCATTAACTGCTTATGTCTAGTAAGTAAATAACATGATAAATATTGTAAGAAAAGGAAAACATTACTATACTAATTCACCCCCCATCCCAGTATAATTAAGTGTGGAAATAATTAGTATCAGAGCCAAGTTCCTGCAGAACAATCTAACCACTAGAAGGTGAATCCTTGTAGTACACATGGATTGTAAGGAAGAATCTCCCTTGTTTAATGGAACAAACTATGTATTCTAGAACATAATAATGAAGGTACATCTATATGCAATGTGTTGATTAATTGGTTTGGTTTTCATTGATGTCAACCCTTGAAGAAATTCTGGTAGCGAATTTCGGTAGCACAATGGTTTGGGTAATGGACCCAAGTTTTCTTGATGGATAATGGTATGAGTTTTGATATATTTTTAGGTAAGACTATTCTATATGGATAGTACATGTCATTCCATTTTCGGTGGTATGTGGAATGTCACATAACTCCTCACGGTTATATAGTTATGGCCATGTGAAGTTGGAAAACACTCATGAGTTATTTAGAAGCCCCAAAAGGTCAAAGTAGTCAAAGTGGTTGAAAAGAAGAAATTATTTAAATAATAAAGTGAAGTGATGAGTGTACTATAATTCAAAGTGGATACAAAATTAATTATTTAAATAATAAAGTTAATGGAGAAATTACTAAGTGGAAAAGTGGTTAGAAGTGGGTTAGCCCTAAAACAAGGAAAGTGGGTTAAGATGGTTAGAAGGTAATTTAAATAATAAAGTGAACTGACGAGTGTACTATAAGTCAAAGTGGATACAAAATAAATTATTTAAATAAAACATTTAATGGAGAAATTACTAAGTGGACAAGTGGTTAGAAGTGGGTTAGCCCTAAAATAAGGAAAGTAGGTTAAGATGGTTAGAAGGTAACCCCTTGAGGAAGCTACATGAAAGTATAAATAAGAGGCAACGGTCTCTCATTTTTAATCACACTTTAGCATATTGAATATATACAAGTGACTAAGGTAACCAAACGATATCTAAGCCGAATTTCAGAGGGAAGGTGAAGTAAAGAAGGCTGAAATTCAAGGGAGGATAATTCTTTTGATGATGCTTTCTAAGGTATGTTATTTACAGGTCATCTCACCATTTTCATAATAACGTTTTTTCTAGAATGATTTATACTGTGAAATTGGGAGGATGTTGAGGAAACATATCCAACTGTCTTTGATACAAATTCCATCTTGTGGGTCGTTGTATTTTTGAGTTATAATCTGTGGAAAATATGGTTTGTGACTAGTACAGAAACTAGTCTAAACCATGTGTTTCGGGTAAAAACATTATAACTTCTTCATAACAGATCCAAATTCAGTAATACAAAAATTTATTGTTTAGATTATAGTATGTAGTATTCTTTATACAATTTTAAAATCCATACAAAAAATATTTCGTGCGGGGCACGCTATACAAGTTCGCTCTTTAGAATAAGCCAGAATTCAACAAGGTATTTCATTTTTTCTATAACTCCTTTTCTGAGAAGTTCCAAGTAGTGAAACCTGGAGGAATTGCATAAAAGAAATTGAATACATTGTTTACTATTTTCAAATCTTTATTCATTACAAGTACATATTTATGATTATTTCAACTTAGGGTTGTTGACTAATCCAAAATTAGTCATGTGAGACTAAAGTAAAGTTTGATGAAAATGCTAGTCTCTTGTTGTTAGAGTTAAGGAAGGTTTGCAGGTATGTGATCATATACACTAGGTATATTACAGAGTTACAAATAATATTTGGATGATGAAATTGATGAGGGCTTTTGGCTAAGTTACATGTTGAGTACATGGTTGAGACAAGTAGTTCATGAGTTGGCACATACATAAGGTGTATAGTTGATGGTGTTGGTACATATTTATGAGTCATATTTTATGTGTATTTGATGCATTATTGGTACATATTTGGTTCATGGTTTATGCACTCATTGATGGTACAAGTTGAGGTACAGGTTGGTGCATGGTTGATGCACTCGTTGATGGTACAAGTTGAGGTACAAGTTGTTGCATGGTTGATGCACTTGATTATGGTACATGTTGATTATAGTTTAATTGGTACAGGTTGTTACAGGTTGGTTGGTTGTAGGTCAGTGGTATAGGTTTTTATAGTGGTATATCTCATAGTGATAGTGTGATAGTGGTTCCATCATTCTAATTATATTTTTGGGTGGTTGGTGTTGGAGTTACTTCACACAAACCTCAGATTTATTTTTCCTAAGGTTTTTCCTTGTTTATTAGTCATAATTAGTCATTATCCAGTCTTCTATATTTTAGGGGAGAATATTCCACCTAGAGAATATTCTCTTTTAGTTGACACTTCAGTTTGACAAGTTGAGTTGAGATTAGATGTTGCATTGGTTTTGTCACCATGTAACATTGGGATCATCACTAGACTGGTGCATTACACTTGATTCCCTGAGTTAAATCCTCACTACTCTATATTCAGTCAATTAACTGAAGACTAGTTGACTAGTTAACTTAGCTAGGTGGGAGTTCACCTCCGTAACTTCCAGAGACTAGACTAGGTGGCAGTTCACTCTCGTAACTGTTGGTGTGTGTACAGATCACTCTAGACCACAACTATGGCTCATTAGTTACTCATGTATCCTATATCTATTGCAAATTATTCACTCTTTGAGTGTGGAATATGGTTTATGAGAATTCTTACATTCTTTCTCTCTTGCTTCTTCTTTCTCAATTTCTCTCTCCAAATGTGTTTGGTATTTTCTAGCTAGATCTATTTTGTGTAGGTTCAACACATTTATAGTTGGACAGGGCAAAAGGTGGTTGTAGCCACCTTTCGTTTGTAGCCAGAGAACATAGGGGGTTGTAGCCTCCTTCTGGTTGTAGCCAGAGAATTTGGGAGTTGGACTTCCCTCAGGTTGTAGCTTGAGAAACTAGGAGGTTGGAGCCTCCTTCCATTTGCAACTGGAAATCAAAGGAAGTTGGTGCTTGCAATGAATATAATTCTTAAATACATATAAGAAAAACATTTATGCGGTTTTCTCCCACTTTGGGTTTCCACGTAAAAACATTGGTGTACTATGTATGTGTATGATTGTTCAGTTTTTCATTGTTTATTTACTCTGCAATTAGTGGATAATAATTCTACATTGATATAACAATTTAATTATATTGTTAAAAAGGATTAAATTTCTCTATTATTGATTCACCCCCCCTCTCAGTAATCCAACAATTGGTATCAGAGCAAGTTCCTTCAGGAAATAGTTTAACCACTTGAAGGAGATCACGTATTATTCTGAGAATGGAGTACCAATGTTTAATGGTCAAAATGGTTTAAAGTATGAGATGTGTAGAAGAAGGATGAAAGTATTTTTATAGGCATAGGGGCATTATATTTGGCTATTAGTTGTTACAGGATATGATAGTTTAAAAAGGGAAAATACTGCAACCAAGAAGGAATTGAAGAAGAATAACAAAATAGCAATAGATTTCATCTGGGAAGGATTACCTAATACAGTAAGAGAAAAGGTTGGTAAATTTTCATCAACCAAAGAAATTTGGGATAAGTTACATGACATATATTCTTCACCCATCGCAGATTCAGAAAATGCCAAAGAAGATGCAGATACAGATCAAGAAGAATTATGTTCACCATGTCCAATAGATTCAAACAATGAAGAGTACATAATCACCAAAGGTATGTTGTTTTTCTTTAATTGTCAAAAACGCGAACATCTTAAAATAGAATGCCATGAAGGAAATGAGACAGAAAAACTAATTGCAAAGGAAGACAATTATGAAGCAGAATTGATTAGTGCTTTAGATGAACTAAGAGAAGAAAACAAGTCACTCAAGAAAGAATTGATGAAACAAAAGGAAAGTGTTCACATTTTTGAAGAAGCCTAATAGGCCATCGAGAACATAAGAACTCAACTAGAATAAGCCAGAAATATCGAAGAAAATCTTGAATATCAAAAGAATTATTTGGAAGCCAACATAGAAACAAAGAAGGAAGAAGCAAAAGTGAGAGAGAATATATTGACACATCATCTTAAGGAAAGAATTAATGATCTAAACCAGCTTGAGGAAGATTTTGGTCAAGAAGAGAAAGGACTTGAAGAAGAAATAATCACATTAAAAATTCAGCTTGAAGAAGTGAAAAGAACTGAATAAGTCATGAAGTCTCAGATAGTGAAGAAAGAAGAGGAGGTTGAGAAGGTTGAATAAGAAGTTGTCACATTGAGAAGTAAAATCATCAAGCTCAACAAGAATGTTGAAGAGATAGAAACATCCACATCAATTATAGAGAATGAAGAGAAGCACTCTAGGTTGCTAGAAAAGACGAATGAAGAAAATAGAAAGAGTTATGCAGAAGTAATCAAAGGAAGGAATCATGGTCAACCATAATCTAAGAAAACTATTGAAGATAAATCTTCAAGAAGACCATCCACGTTCAAGCCATAAAGAAGCTTCAATCATGATCATGATCAGTCAACGAAGAAATTCAGAAGGACTACATCACAAAGAAGATCATTCACTCCCAGGTATGCAAATTTATTTTATAATCATTGTCTTTATTGTACTAATTTTGGACATAAGGTTGCAGATTGCAAGGATTATAAAAGAAATGTTGAAGCAATAAATGCCTATGTGGCCCCAAGTAACATTGAATGTTAAAAATGTCATAACTATGGACACATAGCTAGTGATTGTAGAAGCATGATCGATACTTCCATGAAATAGAACAATGATATCAGATATAAGAAAGTATGGCTAAGAAAACACAAAGAAAAGGTGAACAAAGACTAGGTCCCAGAGATCACAAGATTGGAAATAAAATGAGATGAATAAAATTAAATAGAGAAAAGGAAAGATGCTAGATACAGAAAGATTTGGAAAATAACTAAAAGAAAAGAAGGACAAGTAAACAAGGAATAGGTTCAAGAGATTGTACTTTTAGGCACTATAGTGAAAGATGAATCCACAGACATAAAGAAAGAAGTTAGAGCTCAGAGAGATGATGAATCTACTAATGAAGATGATGATGAATACACTTAAGAGTAGGAATTGTTTTGAGTCATCCAGCTTAGAGACTCCCATATAATATGAATAATAGACAGGGGGAGTCTATGCGGTAGCTGAGACAGACTAGAGAACCATCCTTCGAGCAGCTTGCAGAATTTGAGTAGATAGATTCAGTGCATTGAGTTAGTAGAAGTACAATATGATAGATTAATTAGTTGTAGTAGTACTTCATGATAGTACAACGACATATGAGTCAAAATTATGGATAGTTGTGTAGCAGAGTCTTGAATAGTATGGACAAATATGGACGTGAAATCAACTTTTCTGAACGGGGAACTTGAAGAAGAAGTCTACATTGAACAACTGGTTCCTAGAGAATGGTAGTCTAGATTGGATAAATATCTACAACATACATGGTTCAGAAAAGGAAGTGTAGACAACAATCTCTACATCAAGGTAACTCAAGATGGTATTTTATTAATTGAAGTTTATATTGATGATATTATTTTTGGAAGTATTGATGATAGGTTAAGAAACAAATTTGCAAAGGATATGCAGAATGAATTTGAAATGTCATTACTTGGAGAACTATCCTTCTTTATGTGTCTTCAAATACGTCAAAGAAACCAAGGAATGTTTATTTCTCAAACTAAGTATATCATAGAAATGCTAAATAGGTTCGGAATGGAAGATTGCAAACCAGTTACCATTCCTATGCAACCAGTTGCAAGTTGAGAAAATATGATGATTCAAAGTCTATAGACCAGAGGAAATACAGGTCAATGATTGGTAGCTTACTATATGTGACCGCATCCAGAACACATGTAATGCAGGCAGTTGGATAGGTGGCACGATTTCATGAAGCACCAAAGGAATCACATGTATTAACAATGAAGAGGATTTTCAGATATCTCAAAGGAACAAAAGAGTTTGGATTATGGTATCCAAAAAAAAAGGATCTATCACTTATTTCCTACACAGATGCAAATTGGGTAGGTTGCATTGATGACCAACGAAGCACCAGTGGAGTAGCTTTCTACTTGGGTGAGTGTTCAGTATCTTGTCTAAGCAAGAAACAATCATCAGTATATTTATATATAGCCGAAGCAGAGTATATTGCAGTAGCAGGATGTTGTACTCAAGTTATATGGATGAAACAAAATTTGACATATATACAGGTTGAGTATGATGATCCCATTCCAATCTATTGTCATAATACAAGCACCGTCAATATCTCAAAGAACTTGGTGATGCACTCCAAGACGAAGCACATTCCAATTAAGTATCACTTTCTATGGGAACAAGTTGGAGAGAAAAACATTAGAGTTGAGTATGTGGGCACAAACTAAAAAGTGAAAGACATATTTACAAAAATGCTTCCATGGGAAGCCTTTGAGTATCTTCTCCAGAGATTCGGAGTAATTTCTACTCCAAAATGATTTTTTTTGAACGCTTAGCTTATATGTAATAGATTTACACGAGGAATAACCATAGAGAGGACGGTTAAGGTTGGGAGTTCAGTTTAAGGAAACTTTCATTCAAGGGAATTATCCCAAAGGATATTTCAGTTAGGGGGAGCAGCCCCAGATGGAGTGAAACCTTTTCCATTGATGACAAAGGGGGAGAGATTTATCAGATGCAGGGCACAGAGGCATGGTTCAAAGGGGAGCGATGGTCACAGGGGGAGAATGGATAACATGACATCAGTATTGCATCATAGTGTTTCCATCAATTCCAAAGGGGGATATTGTTGATTAATTGGGTTGGTTTTCATTGATGTCAACCCTTGAAGAAATTCTGGTAGCGAATTCTGGTAGAAAAATTGTTTGGGTAATGGAACCAAGTTTGTTTTATGGATAATATATAAGTTTTGATATATTTTCAAGTAAGACTATTTTAGATGGATATCACATGTCATTCCATTTCCATTGGTATGTGGAACGTCACATAACTCCTCACGATTAGAGAGTTATGGTCATGTGAAGTTGGAGAACTCTCATGAGTCATCTAGAAGCCCCAAAAAGTCAAAGTGGTTGCAAAGAATAAATTATTTAAATAATAAAGTGAAGTTATGAGTGTACTATAAGTCAAAGTGGATACAAAATAAATTATTTAAATAATAAAGTTAATGGAGAAATTACTAAGTGGACAAGTGGTTAGAAGTGGACTAGCCATAAAATAAGGAAAGTGGGTTAATATGGTTACAAGGTAATTTAAATAATAAAGTGAACTGATGAGTGTACTATAAGTCAAAAAGGATACAAAATAAATTATTTCAACAATAAATTTAATGGATAAAATACTAAGTGGACAAGTGGTTAGAAGTGGGTTAGCCCTAAAATAAGGAAAGTGGGTTAAGAGGGTTAGAAGGTAACCCTTGAGGAAGCTACATGCAAGTATAAATAAGAGGAAATGGTCTCTAATTTTTAGTCACACTTGAGCATATTGAATATCTGCAAGTGATTGAGGTAACCAAAGGATATCTAAGCCGAATTTCAAAGGGAAGGTGAAGTAGAGAAGGCTGAAATTCAAGTGAGAATAAATTATTTTGATAATTCTTTCTAAGGTATTTTATTTATAGGTCATCTCACCATTTTCACAATAACTTTGTTTATAGAATGATTCAGACTGTGAAATTGGGAGGTAGTTGAGAAAACATATCCAAGTAGATGTGACACAAATTTTAGCTTATGATTCATTGTATTTTTGGAGTTACACTCCATCGAAAATAGAGTTTGTGGCTAGTCCTGAAACTAGTCTAAAAAAGGTGTTTCGGGTAAACACGTCATAAATTATTCATAAAAGATCCAAATTCAGTAATACCAAATGTATTGGTTATAGTACAATATTTAGTATTCTGTGTACAATTTTCATATCCATACAATAAATATTCCATGTGGGTAACTCTCTACAAGTTTGCTCTCTAGAATAATCCATAATTCAACAAGGTATGTCAGTTTTGCTATAACTCTTTTTATGAGAGGTTCCAAGTAGTGAAACCTAGAGGAATTACATAAAAGATACTGAATAACATTGTGTACTATTTTCGGATATTTATTCATTACAGGTACATAGTTATGATTATTTCAAGTTAGGGTTGTTGACTAATCCAAAATTAGTCATGTGAGACTAAAGTAAAGTTTGATGAAAATGCTAGTCTCTTGTTATTAAAGTTAAGGAAGGCTTTCACGTATGTGATCATATACACTAGGTCTATTACAGATTTACAAATCATATTTGGATGATGAAATTGATGGGGGATTTTGGTTGAGGTACATGTTGGGTACATGGTTGAGACAAGTAGTTGATGAGTTGACACATACATGAAGTGTATAGTTGATGATGTTGGTACATATTGATGATTTATAGTTCATGTGTATTTGATGCATTATTGGTACATATTTGGTGCTTGGTTTATGCACTCATTGATGGTACAGGTTGAGGTACAGGTTGGTGCATGGTTGATGCACTCGTTGATGGTATAGGTTGAGGTATAGGTTGGTGCATGGTTGATGCACTTGATTATGGTACAGGTTGATTACAGGTTGTTTGGTACATTTTGTTACAAGTTGGTTGGTTGTAGGTTAGTGGTACATGTTTTTACAGTGGTATATCTCATAGTGATAGTGTGACAGTGGTTCCATCATTCTACTTATATTTCAGGTCGGTTGGATGGGGCAAGAATAGGTGGTTGTAGCCACCTTCTATTTGTAGCTAGAGAACATAGGGGGTTGTATCCTTCTTCTGGTTGTATCCATAGAATTGGGGAGTTGGAGCTTCCCTTAGGTTGTATCCTGAGAAACTAAGGCATTGGAGCCTCCTTCCAGTTGCAGCTGGAAAACAAAGAAAGTTGGTGCTTCCAATGAATGTAATTCTTAAAGACATATAAGAAAAAGTATTATGTGGTTTTCTCCCTCTTTGGGTTTCCATGTAAAAACACTGGTGTACTGTGTATGTGTATGATTGCTTATTTGTTCATTGTTTATTTACTCTGCAATTATTGGATGATAATGCTACATTGATATAAAACTTGCATTATATGGTTAAAAAGGATTAAATTGCTATATTGCCGATTCACCCCCCTCTTAGTAATCCAACACAATGGGGTATAATGTCTCGCAATCAATTGTCATTGGTTACACACCCTCAAAAACTCCACCAACAAATGTAGTTGGAAAGAAGGCAAGTGAAAACAATACAATGGCCATGAATTTCATTTTGAGTGGCCTGTTAGATTCAAATAAATTCAAAGTGGGACAGTGTACATCAACTAACGAACTTTGGGAAAATGTACAAGATCTTTATGAAAAGCAAGCAGCCTTAGAAATGTCAAAATGGACAAGGATAGAAGAATATTAAACATGTGACAGCTTAGACAATGGATCAGATGTTGAAGAAGCCAAATTTGCTAGGAAGCCTAAGAAAGGATTAGGAAAAAACAAAGGTAAGCATATTTTCAAATTTTTTTAGTATGAATAAGTAGGACACTATGAAACTAAATGCCCTTATTTAAAATTTGGAAAGAACAATGAAAATGATGATTCTAGATTTAGAAATTACAAGAATGATCAGATTGAGAAGAGAGAAAATCCATGTAGAAAAAGGAAGAATCTACATATCAATGAGGACAATGGTTATTCTGATGACAGTGAAAGCGAAAGATAAGAGATTCTCTTCACAACCCTAAAATCACACTTTGATGGTTCCAAAAAAGGAAGCATAGATTTGAGAGAAGGAAATCTTGATATTGAAGTAGAACTCATTTGTGCCTTAGAAAAAATAGTCAGACTTGAAGAAAAGAATAGAAATCTAGAAAAGGAGTTGCAAAAATATGAATATTAGAAAGTTGATCTTGAAGGAGAACTTACATGTGATCAAAATTAAATCACAAAGCTCAAAAGAGATAATATTTTACTAAAAGAGAAACTGTCATAGATCCTTGAGGAAAAAGAAAAAATAATTAAAGTTCAAATTGAAGAAGCAGAAGTAGTAAATGAATTAACAGAAAAAAAAAACAAAATTGAAAGAAAAAGATCAATGTTGTGAGAAACTTGAAATAGAAAATACCTCTCTAAGAAAAGAATTAGAAGGGACAATTACCCAGCTGAATACAAACTCAAAATTTGAAAAGAGTATTGCAATTCTAGATAATATCCTCAGCTATCAAAGGTCACCATCTATCAAGACAGGTCTTGGTTATGACTACAATCAGAATACCCTTGAAAAGGATGCAAGCTCTAAGTCATCAGAAAATAAAATTGAAGAGAAGTCTAAAAGTTATGCAGTTGTTCTTAAAAGCTCCAATCATAGTGAAGACAACCACAAGAAAATCATGACCAACAAAAGGAATATTTTTCACTGAAGAAATATAAGAAGAATAAAATACATCCATGTTGGTGTAGATTACACTCCTAGCACAAATTGAATTCTCAAGTCACATAAATAGTGGACCAAAGTTTGTAAAATGTATGACCAAACAAACAATTTCATGCATAGATGGGGTCGTTTCTCTTAGTTCCAATCAGACCAAGGTAGAAAATCAACATCTTTAAGATAAATCTAAGGAGAACTTGATAAGAGAGGTATAAGAAAATTAAAATTCAAAAGATAAGGAGATAATTTTGAAAAGAATCTGATGTGTAGGAGAAGACTATGAAGATGGCAACGATTTTTTTGTGAAGGAAAGGAACTAGTCTTAAATGATAGAAGAAGAATGTTGATAAGAGAAAGAAGATAGTGACTACAATTGTTTAAGAAATTACAAACGAAGATGTCAAAGAGAGCCTTCAAGAATCCAAAGATAATAAACAATGTAAATAAGACAACAAGATTGAAGCAATTCATGAAGATATGATCAAGTAAGTTTCATAATTTATTCCAGTTGAAATGAAAATAGCATATGATAAAATAGAGAAACTAATAAGGCTCCCAAGACACAAACCTGTCCAAAGGAAATGATGAAGCATGAATTTGAAGCACTCAAAGAGGAAGCGATTGGAACAATTTTAAAAACATCACCATTTCATGCAGATTATAATAACTTCTTTCTATAAAATATGGACTTAATCTCTAGAAGTCTGATAGAAATAAACTGCCAGAAAGAAGTTGAAATGCTTGTCATTCACAAGTATGATGTCACCGTGACATAGAAGACAATGGTTGAGAAAGGAAGAAACCACAAATTGAAATCTATATATTTCTTTTGAGATATGAATGATGGGTTTTATGAACAACACTATAGAATATCTATACAAATAAAGTGAAGAGTATGAATCCCATGAAGAATTTTCTATGAGTATCTGGAAATATTAGACACCGATGTTGCTTACATAAATGAATTAGTATGATGATAATCAGAAATTAGAAGATCCATTAGAAGATATGAAGGAATACAACAACTTGAAGAGTTAAGGAACATTGAGATGTGATAAGTTGTAGATGGAAAACAAATAACAAAATGAAAGGAAGGATTCACAATTAAAAAAAAAAAATCCATGACTCTTTTGGTTATGTACTTCAATTGATTGAAAGAAAAGGATAGTTGAGAGATAAAGATGCAATGTTGATACCTTAATATGTTAATATAATCCATTAGATTTGATTGTATGAAGTGACTATGATGAAGATATTGTTTCCAGAAGGAGCCTACATATAAAGAACAAGAATGAAGAACAAGAATGTAATGAAAGCTTCATGGAGAAGCACAAGCTTAGGGGGAGTTATAGAAAAATAGAAGGGTGTTGGTTGTAGAGAATAAAATTAATATTACACTGTAAGGCAGAGAATATCCCTTTTCCATTGATCTCAAAGGGGGAGAGTACAAAGAAAGGGGGAGATTTACAGAAAGAAACACTTGTAGGAAGCAGTCAACTTAGATGAGAGCAACATTGTGCATACTAAAGGAGTACCAAAATGACTAAGTGTTTCCATAAATGACATACCTAGATGAATAAGTGTTTCCATCAATGAAAAATGGAGATATCTTTAGAAATTGTGTCATTATTGATGTCAAAGGTAGACATGACAATCATGGTTTCCATTGGTGTCGCAGATAGGTGGATATTAATTGTTGTCAATGCCAGGGGAATACTATGAATGTCAAAGTTAGACATGAAAATCATGGATTCCATTGATGTCACAAGCAGGTGAATATGTGTTTTGAGATTATAACAAAGTTTTGGGAGTTTACTTTTCAAGGATAATATCTCTAGAATGATTTCAGGCTGCACAATTTGAAGAAAATAGAGTTTGGAAGCCGAATGGAATGCCCCGAATACCCCCCAAATAGACGATGAGATCAAGGAAACAACAAAACCAACAACAACAAAATTGAGATCACAGATGAATCTCAATAATATGTTAAATATCTGAGAAACAAAGGTCTTAATGGTCTAGTTGACTTGACTGAAGAAATAACATAAAAAACAAAATCACACATGCACAAGCGAAATTGACTTCTAAGGGTTTATAATGAAAAAGTGAAAGAACATAGTTTGAATGTGAATTGTGACCTATAGAAACCCATGCGAAGAATTACCTTTTGGACATGGAGACCAACATACCAGAGATCGAGAGATAAAAGTGTTAGTGCAATGGGAAAACTTCCATGGGCCCAGGGTCCTGATACCAAGTGGGATAAGATAGTACAAAGAGCCACAGGAAAGCCACCTCATCTGCCACATCAAAATTGTCACACGTATATTATATTGGATATCAAAAGATCAAGGGATATTTTGTGCATTGTTAANATGATATTAGAGTATTGTATAGGGAAAGTGTTGGAAAATTGGTTTTCATTGATGTCAACCTTAAAAGAAGTTTAGAAGCCTCTAGAAGTAATGGGTGTATTTGAATAAGTCTTCTAAGTGGTCCCCTTATGGCGTAGATTTAAGCATGCCCTCATAGGAAGACTCTTTGAATAACTCTACAAGAATCCCTTGAAGTATGGTTAAGTGGTTAATTAGTTATGAATTCCCAAAGGAGTGGTCATGAAGCCCGAGGTTGATTGGAGGAAAATAGTACGAACAAAATTGCAAATTCATTCAGAACTCTCATAGATAGATATTATGCATCATGTTGTTTCCAATGGTAGGTGGTATACAACGTGGTTCCTCGTGGTTGAGAAGATATTCCCTATTAAAGATGAATCCCTGGAGTATGGTTAAGAATCCCCTAAATAGTTGCAACAAGGGGCTAAATTAGATGCCATGTCATCTTACATGCAAGTATCTAAGATAGTACAAAGAGCCATAGGGAAGCCACCCCATCTACCACATCAACATTCTCACGCGTATAATATATAGGATATAAAAATATCAAGGGATAGTTAGTGCATTGTTAAATTTGTGGGGGCCCACGGAGCGATACCCTAGTGTCTCAGTGCCTCGGTGATATGATATCAGAGTAACGAATAGGGAAAGCATTGGAAAATTGGTTTTCATTGATGTCAACCTTAAACGAAGTTCAAAAGCCCCTAAACAGTTGCAACAAGGGGCTATTTTAGATGCCACATCATCTACCACACAAGTAGCTAACATAGTACAAAGAGACATAGGGAAGACACCTCATCTACCACACCAACCCTGTTACACATATAGTATATCGATGCCAACTTAGACGCATCGGTGATATGATATCAGAGTATCGAATAGGGAAAGTGTTGGAAAAATGGTTTTCATTGATGTCAACCTCAAAAGAAGTTTAGAAGCCCCTAAACAGTTGCAACAAAGGGCCAGATTAGATTTCACGTCATATTCCATGCAAGTAGCTAAGATAGTACAAAAATCCACAGTGTTAGCACAAGATTGGTTTATGCCTCAGCGTTGCATAAATTCTTCATTATTCATTTTGGTAAATGAATACAATTGATATGGGATATTTTATCTATTTTGGGTAAAATTGAAATTGTATTGTGTTAATCCCAATCTCCAAGTTCAAGAATCAAAATCACTCATGGATTTGCACTACCCAATCACACATAGACACACAGGCGGGTGCTACCTAAATTCTAGCAAAAAACAAATTGTGCAGAGTTATTTTACCAGTTTTGAGTCACTAACTTAAAACTTAGATTGTGAAAAATTGAGAAGGTATTTTTGAAAACTGGAGGAGGTATTTGTTCATAAAATTCCAAATAAAGAAAACCTCTCTCATTTTTTCAAAATGTGTTATGGTTTAAGATATATTAGACATAGAAGTGGCACTACCGAATCTGCACAATGACGCTACCTAATTTCTTGTAGCGGTCACGGTTTTGGTATTCGCCTTGTTGGGAGGTTGCCACCTATCAAGGAGGATTCGAATGGATTATCAAGGATTAGTTAGATTTCAAGGGACACCTACACCTAATATTTAGCTCCATCAAAGGCCTCATGCATGACGTGGAAACAATTTATTAATGACTTCCACCAAATTCTTGAAAATTAGCAGTTTGTTGGATTTTTGTCTCTTTGATTGTTGCCACCTATATCCAAGGATTATAATCCAATGGAGGAGATGATATTCGACCTCCTAAGTTTATTTGGATTTTATATTCTATTTAAATAAGGAGATCTCTATTGGAGAAGGGGATTCATGAGCCAAGAGAGGCTAGTGAGAGTAGGAGTAGTCAATTTTCCTATGTGTGTTCAGTTGTAAGCCTGTGGGCATTCTATGATTGTAATCATTACTGCTATTGGAGACTCATGAGAGCTGTGATTTCATATTGTAACCCTTTTGTTTATATTTCTTCTTATTTGAATATATTGCATATTTGAGGATCAAAGGTTGTCAATGATTTATGGATCCCTAAGCAACAGAGGATCTGTTGTATTTTTCCCATCAGTCATTGTTTATATTCAAATATTTTTTGATTCATTAAATTGAGAGGATATCTATTTAATAAACATTATATCTTATGTTTTCCTTCTTCATTATTCCACTTATCAACATATAATCATGTTTTCTGTTGAGCATCTTTTGTGTCTTCGATGAGTAGGATGGTTGTGACTCCATCGCCCATTGGTGTAGCCTACTGATATACAATTTGCAACCCTCACTCTTTCTTTATCCATCTTGATGATCCACCTATTCAAAACCAAAATCATATTTTACTTTCTGATGGGTGTTGAGCTTACACTTTAACAGTCAAAGTGTGACTTTTAGTGCTAACATTTTTGGCACCGTTGTCGGGGACGGATTTGAGCAGATTGAAAATCTCCCTGGGAAGGACATTGCACAGCCCTATCTTTAGATGGTGACTGAAGTTGGACACCTTCAAGACTGCACATTCACCATGGTGACTCCATTGATCAGAATATGTTGGTGACTCCACTGGGGATGAGACAAATTAAATGGCTATGAAGGCTATCCTGGCCATGAGGTTTGCCTCGTTCAATTTCTTATCCATAGATGGTTATCCACATCTCGTGCCTCGAATTGATGAATGGAAAGATCTATTTCCTATATTTTATGAAGGTGAGGATGACAACCCTTTTGAGCATGTTCACGAATTTCATGCTTTGATGTAGCAGCTTGACATCCATCATGAAGATACATTGATGAAAATGTTCATGTATTCATTGGAAGGCGATGTGAGGCAATGGTATAGAACACTCCCTACTTCTAGTATTTCCTCTTTGAAAGACTTTCATGATGTTTTTTATTCTCATTGCAAGATAATTTATCCAGCTGAAAGACTTTTTGAGAATTATTGTGAGGGGTATAGATCATATATTCAGGATTCAACAAGTGATTCCTCTAGCAGTGATGATGAAGGGGATGATTGTAGAGAGTGGGACTTAAATGATGAGTTTCATAATGATTTTCCTAAATTTGAATAAAAAATGCATCATTCATTTCAAAATCTAGGTCCCCAAGAGAAAGATCAATATGGACAATCCATCATTTCTCTTTCTCCTCCTTTTCTCGATTCTTTAAGTCAAGAGTTCATATTAGGTTCAGATTTATTTCATCATGAGAATAGTGTTGTAGCTTGTCATGAATTAATTCATAGCTTACTAGTTTTTTTTGTAATCCCTCCTATTGTTAATGAACCAGTGTGCCATGATTTGCCAAGTTTTGATGACTATGACGATGTTTTCACTGAACAACTAGCTTCCCTAGCTATTATACTAATCCCCTCAGACATTAATAGTCAAATGGTCATTGATTCACCTTTGTATGATGATTGTGAATATGATTTCCATGAACAGTCTATTGAAGACCTTATATCAGAGAAGTACCCTTCACATCAAAGCAACAATACCTTGTTTCAACCCTGATGCCATATTTTTGTTGCTGAAAAAGAAGAAAAATATGATAATCTAAATTTAGAGGGTGAAAAACTGATAAATTGGGACCATAAACCCAACTACGATGAATATCCCTCACAATCATAAGATAATACAGAATAATGTAATTTCCCAAGCACTTCTAATTGTGATGAACTGCCCTATCAACTCCATATTCCTCTTGAAGACACAAACTTAGTTTCATCAAGCAGCCAAGATCAAATGCCATGTGATAAGATGAGAAAGTTTTAAATTAAGGAAAGACAAGCATCACTAATCCTTTTTCCTAATACACCTCATGACCAGGAGTGGACCAAGGCCATATGCATTGAGGATGAGTCAGAAAATCAACAAGCCATACAACAACCAAGCACAGTGGAGGAAGGACCTAATGCAATACTTTTCCTTTTTACACAAAGCAATGTCGTATAGGAAAGTATTGATGATGTTTTTCAGGATCCATTTGCAGCCTATTTTCAAGCATAAAGTGGGCCCAGGCTCATTGATTTCTTCAATGGAAAGCATATTTCCAAATGTTTCTTTGACGTGCCTTCAAGTAATAATTATCTCTGGTGCTTAAGGAAGCACATTTCAAAGCTTAAAATAGTTGAAAAAATGATGAAATGGCTTCATTGGTTGTTTCATGTAACTTGAATGCTTCATTTTCCCAATAATTAGAGTAGGTGTGTGCAATAAGCTTGTTGAACAAGCATCATTTTCATCATTTTTGTCAGTTTTACTTTTCATTTGCATTTGGTTTCAGTTGAATTTCACATATCAAAGAAGATTGCAGAGGTTAAAGGTTGGGAGCAGCCATAGGATAAGGCACTGAAACTACAAGAGTTCTTAGATCCTCGCAGGGAGGAATCTATCCCCCATGGAGCCTATGTTAGAACAAGATTGGTTTATGCCTCAGCGTTGCATAAATCCTTCATTATTCATTTTGGCAAATGAATACAATTGCTATGGGATATTTTATCTATTTTGGGGAAAATTAAAATTATATTGGGTTAAGCCCAATATCCAAGTTCAAGAATCAAAATCACTCATGGATTTGCGCTACCCAATCACATGTAGACACACAGGCGGGTGCTACCTAAATTCTGGCAGAAAACGAATTATGCAGAGTTATTTTACTAGTTTTGAGTCACTAACTTAAAACATATATTGTGAACACTTGAGAAGGTATTTTCGAAAACTGGAGGAGTTTTTTGTTCATAACATTCCAAATAACAAAAACCTCTCTCAATTATTCAAAATGTGTTATTGTTTGAGATATATTATACATATAGTTGGTGCTACCGAATCTGCATAACGACGCTACCTAATTTCCTATAGCGGTCATGGTTTTGGTATTCGCCTTGTTGGGAGGTTGCCACCTGTCAAGGAGGATTAGAATGGATTCTCAAGGATCATTTATATGTCAAGGAAAACCTACACCTAATATTTATATCCATCAAAGGCCTCATGCCTGAGGTGGAAACAATTTATTAATGACTTCCAACAAATTCCTGAAAATTAGCAGTTTGTTGGAGTTTTGTCTCTTTGATTGTTGCCACCTATCTCCAAGGATTAGAATCCAATGGAAGAGATGGGATTCTACCTCCTAAGGTTATTTGGATTCTATTTTCTATTTAAGGAAGGATATGTTTATTGGAGAAGGGGATTCATGATCCAAGAGAGGCTATAGAGAGTAGGAGCAGGCTATTTTCTTGTGTGTGTTTATTTGTAAGCCTGTGGGAATTCTATGATTGTAAGCATTACTAATATTGGAGACTCATGAGAGATTTTATTTAATATTGTAACCCTTTTGTTTATATTTCTTCTTATTTGAATATATTTCATATTTTAGGATCAAAGGTTGTCAATGATTTATGGATCCCTAAGCAGCAGAGGATTTGTTGTATTTTGTCGATTAGTCATTGTTTATATTCAAGTATTTGTTGATTCATTAAATTGAGAGGATCTCTATTTAGTAAAAATTCTATATTATGTTTTCCTTCTTCATTCTTCCACTTATCAGCATATAATCTTATTTTTTGTTGAGCATCTTTTGTGCCTTCGATGAGTAGGATGTTTGTGACTCCATTGCCCATTGGTGTAGCCTACTGATCTACAGTTTGCAGCCCTCTCTCTTTATTTATCCATATTGATGATCCAACTATTCAAAACCAAATTTATATTTTACATTATGATGGGTGTTGAGCTTACACTTTAACAGTCAAAGTGTGACTTTCAGTGCTAACACAGAGGGAATCCACCTCATCTACCACATCAGTAGTGTGACATGTATAGTATATCAAATATCGAAAGATCAAGGGATAGTTAGTGAATTGTTAAAGTTGTGGGGGCCCAAGGGGGGTGGTGATACCCTGGTGTCTCGTTGCCTCGATGATATGATATTAGAGTATCGAATATGGAAAGTGTTGGAAAATTGGTTTTCATTGATGTCAACCTTAAAACAAGTTCAAAAGCCTCTAGAAGTAATGGGTGTATTTGAAGAAGTCTCCAAAGTGGTCCCCTTATGGTGTAGCTTTAAGTATGGAAATCACATGAAGAATCTTTGAAGAAGTCTACAAGAATCCCTTTAAGTATGACTAAGTGGTTAATTAGTTATGAATCCCCAAAGGAGTGGTCATGAATCCCGAAGTTGATTGGAGGAAAATAGTATGAAGGACATTGCAAATGCATTCAGAACTCTCATAAATATATATTCCTCGTCATGTTATTTCCAATGGTAGGTAGTAAGCCATGTGGTTCCTCATGGTTGAGAAGCTATTCCCTCTTAAACATGAATCCCTGGAGTATGGTTAAGAAGCCCCTAAATAGTTTCAACAAGAAGTTATAAGTTGGCCCCAAAATCAGGAAAAGAAGAAAAGTTGTTGCAAACAAGAAGTTACAAGTCGGCCCTAAAGTTAAGTAAAGGAATTACTTGGAACAATATAAATACACATGAATAAGCCTCTCATTTATTAAATCAAGTAAGAAAGTAAGAAATAAAGAAATCATGTGATGTATTAGTGAATCTAGTGCAGTGAATATGAGGTAGCAAAGGAGTGTGAAGAAGTGAGTCTCAGAGCCGCAGATTGGAGAAGGGTTTTTGGTAACCATAATTGAGCACACACCTGTGGGTTAGGTACAGGGTGTCTCGCGAGGCGCCCATAGGTTGCAAAAAACTCATCAAGTGTGACACCACCTATTGTCTATTCTAGTACCATGAGGCTAAATAAAGGTTCGATGATGGAGCTATTGTCTTGATGTTGAAGCTTTAGGAAGGTTTCATAGTCTGAGATCTGATGTACCAGGTTTTACAGAATGAAAAGGTATGTTATTCTATATATTTTGAGAATTACAACTTGAAGGTTATGGCACATACTTGAGGTAACATGGTTTTGTAATATTCTTTGAGACATATCTTGGATGGTTTCGCACATGCTTAAGGAATGGCACATTCTGTGGTAGATCTTGGATACTTTGGTACATGGCTTGAGGCATGTTTTTGGAATATGGTTTGATGGATATCATGGTGATCTTGAGAATATGATTTGGAGATGTCATTTGGTGATATTGGCATAAGATTTATGTGGTTATTGGGATGGATCTGGTTTTGATGATAATGTTGTATCAGTATTAGTGAGAGTTACAGTGGCCATTTGAGTTTGGTTTTGATTATTAGTGACAGTTATAGTGATAGGTTGAGTTTGTTTTTTATGATGATGATGTATCAATAAAAAAAATAGTGATAGGATGAGTTTACATTTATATTTCAGGAAGGAAGGAAGGAAGGGGTGAGGAGAGGGGGTTGGAGCCTCCTTTCGATTGGAGCCAGAGAATATAGGGAATCGTAGCATCCCTCAGGTTGGATCCTATAAATCGGGGGGTTGGAACCTCCTTCCAATTGGAGGTAGAGAATTCATGGAGTTGTAGCTTCCTTCATTTTGGAGCCTATAAACTAGGGTGTTGGAGCCTCCTTCCAGTTGGAGTTGGAGAATATAAGGAGTTGTAGATTCCTTCAGGTTTCAACCTTTAAATAGGGGGTTGGTGCCTCCTTCCAGTTGGTGTTGGAGAATCTTGGAAGTTGGTACTTCATGTGAATGTAATATTGAAGATATATTTTAAAAAGTGTTTTGTGGTTTTCTCCCATTTGGGTTTCCATGTAAAACTCATTTGTATTATGCATCTGTGGTTATATGTTTATGATGTGTTAAATGAAATCATAAGTGAATGTATTTTTTGATAACTTAATGTTAACATGTTATGGTTGAAAATGTTAAAAAGTTCTCAATAATGATTCATCCCCCCCCCTCTCCAAATTGGTGAATATTCCAACAATTAGAATCAGAGCGGGTCCTTAAGAATTAGTCTAACCACTAGAAGTTAGATCATGGAGTGCATAAATAATGGAACTCTGGTATTTGATGGAAAGGACTATGAGATATGGAGTAGAAGGATAAGAGTATTTTTAGAGGCACATGGGTATGATGGTTGGTACTCAATTGTTATAGGATACACTGCTACATAGAAACCTGTGAAGACTACAACAAAGAAATAATTAAAAAGGAACAACAAAATAGCAATGGATGCCATCATTGATGGATTACCTGATTCGGTAAAAGTCAAA
Organism: Picea mariana; assembly: GCA_032191745.1. Lineage (NCBI taxonomy): Eukaryota > Viridiplantae > Streptophyta > Pinopsida > Pinales > Pinaceae > Picea > Picea mariana. Next base: position 26,543 of record JASDQU010754570.1, read on the forward strand.
ATGGGAGAATGTCCACCATCCAAAGAGATTTGGGATAAGATACATAATATCTACTATAAGTAATATCATCTTGCAACCATGGATCCATATCATGTTGATCAATATAAAGAAGATGTTGACACAAACCAAGAAGAAGGAAGATCATCATGTCAGATAGATATCAAAGAAGAAATTGGAAATGGTATGACAGATCATGACAAAGAATATTATGAAGGAGGAAAAGTGGATCTTGAGGAAGAACTAATTGAAGATTTGAGTGAGATAAAAGGGAAAGGAAAAAAAAACAAGTCCCTTGAGGAATAATTAATCAAGCTAAAGGAATGTTCTCAAAATCCCAATGAAAACTATGAAGAATTCCAACAAATTATTAAAAATATAAAGGTCCAATTAGAAGAAGCTAGAAGGATTGAAGAAAATTTGAAAAATTAGTTGGAAGAAAAGCAATGTTTGGAATCCGAAATAGTATCACTAAGAAAGGAAGAAAAGAAGAGAGAAGAAATTTTGAAAAGTCAAATTAAGGAAAGATCTGAGGACTTAAACAAGCTTGAAGAAGAATTTAGTCAACAAGAAAGAAGAATTGAAGAAAAAATGATCTCCTTCAAAACCCAACTTGAAGAAGCAAAGAGAAAGAAAGATGTAATGAAGATCTAGATGATGAAGAAATAAGAAAATCATGGGAATCTTGAAGAATAAGTTATCTCATTGAGATTTGAAGTTGACAAGATTAACAAGAACTTGAAGAGAACTCAAGTACTAGAATATATTCTCATATTTCAAAGTTCTCCCTTCAATAAAGCAAGTCTTGGATACATTGGTGAGACCTCATGCAAGGAAGATGCAAATGCCAATCCCAGGAAGAGCATTGAATACAGAAGAAGCTTCACTCGACCAATAAAGAAAGTTGAAGTGTTCTAGGTTGTCAGAAAGGGAGAATTATGCAAATATGGATCATGGTCAGCAAGAGTCAAAGAAGAATTAATATAAAAGAGGTGTATCTTCAAGAAGACCTTCTACCTTCGGGTATTAAATAATCTTCAATCATTGTGAAAGAAACAACATAAAACAATATCATGATCATCTAAGGAATGAATTCAGAAGGACTACATCACAAAGAAGATCATTTACTCCCAAGTATCAAAGTTTCTTATTTGGTTATCGTTTTACTTGTAATAACTTTGGACATAAAGTTGTAGATTGCAGAGCATATGGAAGAAATGTTCAAGAAAGAGATGTTTATGTGCCCCCCTAAAATATTGAATGTTACAAATGCCACAAATATGTACATATATCTCATGATTGTAGAAGCATGATGAAGTATTCCTTGAAAGAAAACATTGATATCAAATACAATATGGTTTGGATAAGAAAGAAAGAAAAAAGAACATGTGAATGAAGAACTACCAAAGATATTACTTACAGGATTTGTAGAAGTGTGAGGTCATGATGAATCTACAGGGAAATAGGAAGATGTCAAGATCCAAAAGGATGATCATGCAAGAAAGAGGGTTTATACATTGTTCTAAGCCATCCATCTTGGAGACTCCCAGTAAATGTGAATGCTGAAGAGGGGGTATCTAAGAAATATCTATCACATATTAAAGAACAACCTTTCGAGCAGTCTGAAGTGTTTTGAAAGAAAGATTCAAAATGTTTTGATAGAATAGGTGCATAATATCTCATGATAGATCGATTGATTACTTCAATATGTAGGTTTTAGAACTCATCTGCATGAATGTATGAATAGGTTGGCTGGAAGTTATGAGGAATATCATTGGCACACTTTTGAGGTAGAGATTTATGATTGTATAGAGGATTCCAAGTATATATTCAAGCGAGGTTATATTCATTATAGATTCAAGAATATGTATTTTTTGCAAACTCATAGAATTTGATTTGAATACATATAAAACTAGTGGACACATTTGTATTAGCCTTTGAAGCAAAGATATGCAGTGATCATTTGTAGTAGATTCAAGGAATCTCTCATAATAGTGAAGTGGAAGATTGTTCAGTATTGTGTGTGATTGAGTAGCAGAGTCATGGATAGTTTTTTGACATATGGATAGAGATGAATTTGTTGGAGTTACTTCACACACACCTAGGATTTATTTTTCCTAAGTTTTTTCCTATTTTTATTAGTCTTTATCCAGTCTCCTAAATTTTAGGGAGAATATTCCTCTAGGAGAATATTCTCTTCAGTGTTCACTTCAGTTTGACTAATTGAGTGGAGTCTAGATGCTGCATTGGTTTTGTCACCATGCAACATTGGGATCATCACCAGCTAATGTGAATTATCCTTGGGATCATCACCAAACTAGTGCATTACCCATGATTCCCTAATATCCTCCTCACTTCACTGTGTTTCAGTCAGTTAACTGAAGACTGGTAGACTAGTTAACTCAGTTAGGTGGCAGTTCACTCTCATAATTGCCCGAGAGACTAGAGTAGGTGGAAGTTCACTCCCGTAATTGTTCATGTGTGTCCAGATCACTTTATACCACCACTATGGTGCATTGATCTCATCTAGAGTGCGCATTGGTTGAGTTATATAGAGTATATCATGTGTAAATTATTCATTATTCATTACGGTTAATGAGAATTCTTCCATCCTTTCTTGCTTGCTTCATCTTTCGCAATTTCTCTCTGCAAATGTGTGTGGTATTTTCCAGATAGATATATTCTTTATCAGTTCAACACATTTACATGGTATCATATTTGATGAACTTCTAGGCAAAATCTACACCAAATTATTTTTGCAGGTACCAAATATTGAGGACAACGAAAAAATGGAATTCCCAAAAGAATTCATTCTTACACCTTACAACTTCTTTGCATGGAAGGAGAATATGGTCATTCATATTTGAAGCATAGGAATGTACAGGTTAACCATGAATACAAATATAGAACCGACATCATCCATAGAAAAATCCAAGTATCTAAATCGAATGGATGAAGCATTCATAACAATTTGCAGTCTCATTTCTCTCGATCTCTTTTTTCACATATCTTCCTATAAAAACCCCAATGAATCCTAGACCACCATGGAAGGGATATTTTGAAAATAGGATGAGATGAGGGGACAAACGATCAAGGTGTAATTTCTCACATTGGATCCAAAAATATTCGACAATCTCCATGATTTCTTTATAAAATACAAGGATTTACTATCGGAACTCAAAGCTTGCAGGGTTGATAAATCTAAGGAGGAGAAACAAATGGTTCTCACCATTCTCTCCAAACATGGTCTTGAATTCTTTTTGTTTGTATCCACATTCCATTCATTCAAATTCTCCTCTGGAGCCACCAATAAGATTCCTTCTCTTGATGAATTTATCGAATCCCTAACACAAGAGAAAACCAAGCTCATCAACATGGGAAAAATAAAAGGCTCAAAGGCACATGCACTTACTATGCAGGATGGAAGCCATCAATATCAGAAATAAAAAGATAAAGACAAAAGGAAAGTTCATGAAAATCTGAATAAGGAAGGGTACTCAAAACCCTTCACTGATGCCTCCGGATCCAAAGGTGGAAAGGGAAGAAAAGGGGAGAAATGCACATACTTCCATAAAGGATTCCATCCATAATTTGCATGCATGCGTGCAAAAAAAAATATCTAATGACTCAAATAATTCAGCAAAATAACCTTATATATCGCATTCCCGAGGGTTCCAAGAAGAAGAATCTAGAAGATCAAAATCCCAAGAAAGGAAATTCTAGCCATGCCTTGATTTCCATCGAATCCTCTCCCGATGCTTGGATCGTAGATTAAGTAGCATCACATCACATGGATTCCACAAAATAAATCTATTATTCATTGGATGCATGCAAGGATCCTCCTATTCTGATGGGGGGAAAATGTCCAGTCAAGGTCACCGGCAAAAGAAGGATTGAACTCACCAACGAAAGCTTCGAGAATGTGTTGCATGTTCCCAAACTTTTAGTCAATCTTCTCTCCATGTATCAGATGACAAATTACGACACCAAAAATAAATTCATATTCACACCTAATGCAGTGGAAATCTATGACATGCAAACCAATTCCAACATTGCTACAGGTGAGGTAAATCATAAATCTAGATTGTATACATTTTTTGAATTTATCGAACCATATTCTGCTTTTCTTCTTACCCATGTTGATGAAAGCAGTAGGATATGGCATGAAATGTTTGGGCATTTGAATTTTAGATATATTTATAGTCTTAGAAAGAAAATATTGGTTGATGTTCTACCAGACATCGATTTCTCAAAAGGAATTTGTGATGGATGTGTTCTTGGAAAACACCCTCAAGAGAAATTTGACAAAGGAAAGACGCAAAGAGCTTCATCTTCTTTAGATATGATCCATAGTGACCTCATGGTCCCTTTTCCACATCCATAAATAAGAAAAGTGAGATGTTTTCTCATTTTTGTTGATGATTTCTCATGTTTCACATGGATTTACTTTCTCAGGAAAAAATCAGAGCTCTTTCAACACCTTAAATATTTCAAAGCCTTGGTTGAGATAGAGTCAGGAAAGAAAATCAAAGTCCTTCGAACTAATAATGAGGGAGATTATGTCAATCATGATATCTTGAATATTTTTCATGAGGCGGGGATTCATTTGCAACACACATTTCCCTATACTCTGCAGCAAAACAGAGTTGTTGAGCAGAAAAACAGATCACTAAAAGAGATGGAATATTTCATGATACATACAAATTTAGTACCACAGAGACTATGGGTTGAAGAACTTAATTGTGAAACCAACATCCAAAACATATCTCCCCATATATCTATCAAGGGAAATACCCCCTACGAGTCTTGGAGCGGTCTCAAACCGAAAGTGACCCACTTTCGTATTTTCGATTCACGTGCATGGGCCCGGATACCATCTGAAAAGAGGAAGGCACTTCATCCACAGAGAAATGAGTGTATCCTTGTTGGATACCTAGACGGTGTGAAGGGATAAAAACTTATTGATATTTCCTTGGACCATATTATCATTGAACAAAGTGTCCAATTTGAGGAAAGTGTCTCGCATGTACCTCAACAGCCGCATGAAGACACCTTCATTCTTCCACCTGTCTCATATGATGAGCATGCACATGCCAACTCTTCTTCAGATGAGAGTTATGAGTCATAGGATTTAGATGATCTAGATATAGAGTCTGTATAGTCAGATGCAGAGTTAGTGCATCTATATGAAGATGCATAGCCAGAGAAGAGGCCTAAGTGGACCCAGACTACTCTCCAGGATGTAGGGGATCTTGTTGGTGATCTAGCCGATACTAGGAGGAATCGATCTAATTTCAAGGAGCCTCCTATTGCACTCACTTCCACTAAACCATTTCCCTCTAGGAATATTTTCTTTGTTCAGTATTTAGATCCACAGTATTATGGCAAGGCTACTGTAAATCCCTTTTGGGAATCCACCATGCAGGAGGAGTACAACTCGCTCCTTGAGAACCAGACTTGGGATCTGGTTCTCCTTCCTCCTAGAAGGAAGCTTATCAGGTGCAGATGCGTTTACAGGACCAAGAGTGCAACGGATGGACATATTAGAAAATACAAAGCCATGATTGTTTCCAAAGGCTTTCAATAGGTGCATGGCATTGACTATGATGAGACCTTCTCTCTAGTAGTGAATATGGATTCCATACATTTGTAACTTGCCATTGTAGTGACCAAGGGATGGGAATTCCATTAGATGGACGTGAAGAATGAATTTCTTCACAATGATATCTTTAAGGAGATCTATATGGAGAAACCCCATGGATTTATGTAGGATTAATATTTGGTCTGTCGACTGAAGAAATCTCTTTATGGCCTCAAGCAGGCTCCAAGGGCATGGTATGCCAAGATGGACTCCTACTTGTTGTCACAAAAATTTGTACATTGTAAATCAGACCCGAATGCTTACATGCTCAGGACGACTCATTCACTTTTACTCTTAGTTATGTACATTTATGATTTGTTTATCACCAATTGTTCAAATTCAACGATTGTTGCAGTGAAGAAGATTCTACATGACAGGTTCTTGATGGACATGGGTCCGCTACACTTATTCCTTGGACTCAATATCAATCAAGATTCATCATGCATCAAACTATCTTAGGTCAAGTATGCATGATATCTCCTTGAGATATTTCACATGACAGACTGCAGGTATGCTCTGACTCCTTTCCTATCAGGAGTCAAACTTGAGGATGGCAGGGAAACTCCACCGGTTGACAACACACTATAAAGACAACTAGTGGGGATCTTGTTGTATCTCACACACTCCAGACCAAACCTATCCTATGCAGTTGGTGTAGTTTCTAGGCTCATGTAAGAGATACATGAGCTACATTGGAAGGTTTCAAAGCATATCCTTTGGGATTCATTATGTAGCAGACTCTACATTATATCTCATCAGGTTCATTAATTCTGACTGGGTTTGCGATAGAACTGATCGCAAGTCCACATCTAGTTACTCACTCAATCTTGCTTTTAGGCCTATCTGTTGGTCAAGCAATGTAACATCTCGCTCTGGTGCACTGAGAACACTTATTATTTGAGAACACTTGCTTGCAAGTGATCCGAACTTTTATGATGTTAGACCATTTATACTTGATTATGATGCGATTGACAGATGACATGATGTGTTACTATTTGATGTAGACAGGTTCTATTGACTCAGTTTTATTGAGTGTGCATGGTTTTTGACCTTGAGGATGCAGAGGCATCAGTAGAACCCCCTTGGACTCCGGACTGAGTCAGGGAGTGTGCTTTTGGGGTGATATGTTTACTATGATGTTTCATTTGATTTGATGATTTTTTGTTGATATTTCTGACATGATTATTGTTGATGCAGGCTGACGATAGCTTGCCGACCAGATTCACATATGGAGTAAAGGGGCCACACACGATTTGCAGAGAGGTTGAGGGAGAGGGGTGGACAGCAGCCCTGCCACCGCCTGCTAGCACTCCCGCCGTGGCTCGAACTGTAGGTTAACGATTACCTAGTTCGAGAGGACCCACGATGCCATGAGGGCCGACTGTGAAAGTCACTCATGATGATTCTAAGGGGCACGCAATAAGGCGGGGGCCTTATTCCTTAGAACCCTTAGTCTCCTACAAGTTCACCTGGCAGAGTGTTGACTCCAGGGGTTATAGAGGTCTACCAATCAGTCCAGTTGGCGAGTGGCACCCTTGGAGCATGTGGTGCATCCTGAAGGGCACGTCGCACAAAAGAAACTCAGTTGGTGAGTGGCACCCTTGGAGCACATGGTGCATCCTGAAGGGCACGTCGCCCAAAAGGAATTCAAGAGGCGAGTGGCACCCTTGGCGCACGTGGTGCGTCCTGAAGGGCACGTCGCAATAATGTGGTTAAAGGATTCAGCCTAATTATCCCTAAGTCATCAACACCTGAATAAAAACTTAAGAAATTCCCCTACCCATTCGTTGCCTAGCTTAGAATCTAAGCCCTAAGCCTAAGACTTTTCTAGAAAAAGGGGGGGCGAGGAATTTAGTGTGACCTTAACAAATGAAATTTTCAAAAAAAAACAAAACAAAAAAAAAACTCAGACCATTATCCTCTTATTATCCATGTCTACTTTATCAAACTATCCTCCATCACCTTGATCTTCCAGTATCCATCTCCCTTTTACATGTCCAATTCACATTACTAAATCGCCATCCATCCCCTTAATTCCTCATTATTCTTTTTATGTAATACATTTACTTTTCCCATATACATGTTTGCCATCACCTTAATCTCTCATTATCCTATATACACATATTAATGGTGAATTTAAATGATGGATAATAATAATTTACTATGATTAATGCATGCTTATAAATAAAAAAAAAATGAAAATATATATGCATATATTATAAACAAATGGTGGCGTATTCCTTAATCTTAAATTTTAGAATAATGAAAATGATAAATGGATCCTCTTTCTGTAAATTGTTAATCCCTACCGCCTCTACCATTAATAAAAGTTACACATGTAAAAATAAAAGGGGATTATTAATGAGCACACATACTCTTTGAGCTTTAAAAAAATATATATATATATATATATAAAAAAAAAAAGGGAAAAAGGGGGGAAAACCTAAAGGGAGGGGATTTAGGGTTTGAGACTC